>VOQK01009796.1:20584-37404 GCA_015052645.1 Benitochromis conjunctus | reverse complement strand
AAAAAAAAATTAAAAAAAAAAAAAAACACGCTGCACTGAACAAAAATAAAACTTTAAAACACAAACTAAAATACTATTACTACGCTAAAAGTGCGTTTCACGTATACCCATAAATCTCTTTCACTGCAAAGTTTTAGTTCACAAAAGTTGTGCCATTTTTCTATTAGGATTTATGCCGAGAGTTCAGATTTCCTTTTCTACAGGCTACATTACAGTTCTTCTCTTCTGCCAGTGCCTAAACCTAAGATGGACGTGGATGGCTTTGCGATATCGATGGCTAAGACCGGCTGAGGGTCACAGCTGTGCAGCTGTTAGAGGAGAAAAGGGAAATGGATCCATGTTTTGGCAGACTGCCAGGAGACATCTTAAATACAGAGAAGGCCTTGATTTAAGAAAAAAAAATGCCACACCATTGTCAAAGGAAACTGCGTCATTACGTAGCTAAGCCTGGTGAGTTAAACATCCCACCGTTTACAGCAGACAATGGCAGGTGCTGCTGCTGTGCAGAGCAATGCTTTGAAACATGCTCAGATTTTAGTTTGTATGTGCACAGAAATAACCCAAGAAAAGCCTGTTTTTTTTTTTCAGACATCATCATGATGCTAGACCTCGTGACTGCACTTGTGGGTGGAGACAATCACCCAATAGAAAAACAGCATGAAGATTCAGAGCGCCTCTTGCATCAGCATTTTCCGGTCTAAGCCTCAAGTAAAACTTATAAGATCCATATCTATGATTATATTATGAAGAGATCAAAAATATGTGTTGGTAAAAAAAAATGAAATAAAAAAAAGAGTGAATGACAGCAGTGAATTTGATTAGCCAATTCTCACCATCATATCATGCAGAACTGGCATTGCAGGCAGGAGCTCAAGCTCTGGAAATGCTGGTGTGCAGTGGACTGATATTTCCCTCAGGCAATCGCATTCACTCACTGCAGCACCTTAAAGCATTCCTTGAATTGCTTTTCTCAACTTTAAACGTGCCCAAATGTGCTTTAATGAACAGGTCAACACAGATCTTACCATTTGGGCGGGTACACTCCAGGGTCAAACATATGAAGGCATGACAGGCTTCAAGAAACCATGGCTCTCCTGCGAAAATGAAAGGAAAGAAAAAAAAAAAAACATTACAGGACAACTGTGTGTCTTAGTCAACGCTCACGTTATTTTGCAGCACACAGAACACAGCGGGAAACTGAAATGACAAGGATTAAATTAAACACTTCGATTTTTCTTTGTTTATCACAGTTTTCTTCAAATTATTCCAACCAAGTCTGCGGCTAAAAAGTCACCACACATAAATGTCATGTTGGCTAGGCGGCAAGTGTGGCTGAAACAGTTTAAGAACAAATCGCAATTGTGCAGATTGCTCCACAAAACACTTAAGCTGCAGTCGTTATTCACTTTATGGTAGCTGACACAATTACAGATACATAATTTAGGAATGATTTTATTTGAAGTTAGCTTTATGCGATGCATCGCTTTAACTCACAGTTTGTGTGGAGGTAGTAGTGATTAAATAAATCCTCATTTAATTAATACTGTGGTCACGATTGCAAATAATAAATAACACATTTCACTAAAACTGCATTACTAAAAAAAGAACGATAAAAAAAAAAAATGTGAAAATGAATCAGTACTTTTAACGTATTATTCTGTGTAGCATACACCCCCAAAATGCCTCGCTATTCTGTGCTATTGTGGACTAAATCCAATATTAAAAATAAGGTATCAATAAAGAAAAAAACTGACTTAAAAATTCTGCTTTGCACACATTTCTTACCTTTCTAATTGCATTTCCAATCATTTTTTGTCAGACACTGGGTTCAGGTTTGGGACAGGCCTGCAAAGATACTGCATGTTTTATATGTGGCTACATGATCAACAAGCTCACAAAAACACCTGAAAAGGATGAGACTAAAGAAGGCGTCAGACATCAGAAGAGTATGCACTAAGTAGGTGTTAATGAAGAGATCTGTCCTGGCTGGTCACTGATAGGGCAAACAGATAAACATCACAGACTTAAGCAGTGGAAGTAACTTGTAATGTCAGAGGAGAGCTTGAAGCACTTTCACAAGTTAAAGTTAATACCGCCTGTCTCCCTCACAGAAATAGGGGATTCTGTAAAGCATTACTACAGCTGCTATACAAAAAATTTATATAGCGTAAGAACACTGTTATAAATCAATATCCACTTTAGGCAAAGCAATACATCGTACAATAGATTGAGATTTTTTAAACTACACTGCCTCAGAAAATAACCGATTTTTCCTTCTGTTATCGTGCATACCACTTTACAGCAGTAACTTGTGTATGAACACACTGCCTGATTCAGGACTGATTCAAGTCGAAAGCGACAAAAGCTTTAAAATTTAAATATAAAAAAATCATAAAACCACAAGCATAATCTTACAGATTACATTGTTATTCCAAGTAATGCTTTCTCCTATGTTAGGTTTTTTTTAGTGCCACTTAGTTATTTGTCATAGACTCGCTGTATTTTTATGAACACAAAAATATAAACGCGCATACTCTCAAATATCCTTTTCAACAACACTGGAACATGAATGCATTTTGTACTGCGTATTCCTGTGGAGACCGCAGCCTTCTGAAGGTGCTGGGCCAAATGCTCAGAAATGCTGAGTAGCTGCATGACAAATTTTGGAATACCCTGCAAGCCTTTGGCAGTGATGAATCAGACAAAATGGCTACCAAGCGTCCCTATAAAAGACCGGCATGCAGCAGAAGAGAAAGAAGTGGGGAGGAAAGCAGTCAGATAGTCAAGAAGTGCACAAAAACACTGCAACTTTCCATTTACTGGGTTGCACTGATCCAAGGATGGGACCCAGTAACAATCAATAATCGACCAAAGAAATATCTGAGCTGACGATTACGATAAAGTTAAGTTTGAAAAAAAAATCTGTGAAAAGAGCTGATATTTACTACTCCTTCTATGTTGGTGTCATTTTAATAAGACGTGTGATGATTTTTGCCACGGTTTTCCTCCTTTATGTTGATTCATATATACGTCACGGGTTGCAACAATACTTTAGCAGCCATCTTGCCCTAAAAGAGCAGACACTAGAAGGAGGGAGGAATTCTCCCCAAGTCATATGACCGCACTGTCTGCAGACAACTGCAGTGAAGGGGGAAAAGTGTCTAGACGAGTCTGTGGCAGCAGCACATTAGGTACACAGGCACAGTGGCACACAGATTACTCTGATCGTGTTGTTAAAGCCTTACCAATATTTCTCTGTTTTCTGTAAAGCCTCGTGTTTTAGGATAGGAAACTGTTTGATAAAGACATCTTTCAGCATTCAAACCAAATTCATCCAGGCTGGGCTACAAAAGATGTGTAAAAGCACATGTAGGGATTTCAATTTGGTGCAATGCCGTAGCCAGATTTATTACATTTATTAAAATATGTGTGCCTTTTGAATAAAGTATAATATTCTAGATGTATTTCTTTTATCCACAGAAAGTGTTTTATTATATTTGAAGCTACAAAAGGAAGAAGTTCAGGACAAATTCTGAAAACTTTTAGAATTCAAATATTAATATCATGTTTTGTGGATTTTCAGTTAATTTACAAAGCTAACAACATCCCGCATAACATCAGCCCACACTATAAGTCAATTCAAAAAGCCTACAATGTGCACAGCAACCAACCTTTCTGTGCTCATGTAGGCTGCCTTCTGGATTGTGCACTCCTCTTGAACTCCAGGGCTGAAGGGTGATTCCCTGCAGAGCACAAGCAAAGATAGGAAAAAACATATATTTATATTTCATGCAGTGTTCATTTTGCATTACCCTGTAGTCACATATAGGAGTTTAGATTCCTTAAATGTGCGTCTGATCGCAAAAGATATGCATTGTAATAAAAAATTTAGCCTTTTTTTTTTTTGTCAGTGTAGCTGAAAGGGTTAAACTGAGAATAGAAGAGTCCACCGAAGGCAGCGTTTGCCTCCAGGTGTCTGCTGACTAACAGGTAGCTAAAGCGCGCATGGGGTTAATCAACAACCTCACGTCAGCAAAGGTGCATCACCTGCGCGTCTTCCTGAAGTAGTGAATGAGGTGAAGCCCCCACAACAAAAGAAGCTACTGCTAGTCAAATTAATACAAGTAAAATAAAAATATCACACTACGCGTTATTTTATTTATTTTTTTACAGGCTGCTACGTAAAACAAGCTACCTTCGATTTGAAGGTCTGCAATTTAACTGTTTTCTATTTTTTATTTATTTATTTTGTAGTCAAAAACACACAGCTAACATTCACAAATAAACATGTTAAAAAATGAATTTAAAAAATTAATAAAATAAAAAAATAAAATGAAAACCAGCTGTGTAATGCTGCAGTACACTGGGTAACTCTCACTCTGACGCTTGCCTTACCTACCTGTGCATAAAGAGCTGTCTCCTGATAGACTGCAGAAGAAAAAACTTTCACAACGTTTATCTAGAAAAAAAATCTATATTTTGCCTGAGCGTGGCGACTGGTGGGCGAAGGCGCTCGAGGAGGAGAGCACAGATCCCATTTTCCAACAGGCGGCTTCCTTGTAAATGAACACAGATATCTAAAAGTCCATTTTCAATTTTATCTATTTCAGACAGACTCCAGACAGTCTCCAAACGGTTACGTGCCTGGTCCTGCATGCGCGTGCACGTCGAATGGCGCGGGAAGCGGCGATAACAGATCGCGAGCGACAGCGCGAGCGGCCAATGAGGAAGACGAGTCGAATCTGGCGTCCAACAATAATGAGCCATGAGCGTAAGCCCCGCCCCTCCTCCGCCTCAGCCGTCTGTTGACAGTGCACTGAATAAAACAACAGTCTGAGTTAAGCAGTTCATTGCGCTGAGATGTGGGTCACTGACTGCAGCCTATCCACGCTGGGAAAAAGGCATAGATGCATGGTGTTGTGTATTCAAGAAAAACCATATAGCATAAAACAGTTAACTTTTTAGGGTTAAGACAGTTATAGTCATTCATACTTTTTTTTTTAAATGTTTCATGTTCCTCAAGATGGATAGATAGATGTTTACATACATATAAAGGCTAGACAGCTGTGATAGATACAGTGTGCATAATGCTAGAGTTATTGATTTTATGCACACTGATAAAAAAAAAAAAAAGTGTTGAATACATTAATCTAATAGTTTCCATGTTGCCAAGGACTTTCCCCTCATTGAGAAAACTGAACCAATTTGAACCCCCAAATCAGCATCAGAAGGTCTCGGACGATTTTTTTCTTTCTTTCAAAGTTTCATTCATTCACAAAAATATTCCTGCAGACCATTCCAGCCCAGCCCACCCCATCCCACAGCCTTAGCATCACTTTCTCCAGACAGCTGCTGATCCTTATGAAATGACATCTAAAACTCATTGTCTGGCACAAAACAACTTCCAAGTTGGCATTTATATTCTGTCAAAGTCTACACAAGGCATACAGGCGAGTTTGTTGTAAAGAACCTCTGTCCTTTGGGTGGAGAATAACAAGTCTTGTCTCCTTCGGCTTTGCACCCTGTAATTTGCATTGTTATGGAAAACCGCTGGATTTGGACAGAGCACAGAATCATTGAGGTCAGCATAATAGAGTGTGACAGGTCCCCTTTTCAAATCTATTTGGAAGTAAAATCAAAATTCCTGGGAAAGCAGATCCACGGAGCATAGAAATATCTTATACGGCTTTGAAAACAGATGTTCTGAGTGAACATGCAATAAGGTGTGGAATATATATATATTGATATGGATTGCACCTGCATTGGTTGGGAGGCTGAAACATCAGGCCTTTATAAAATCAGAAAGCATGTTATGGGCTATAAGAGCACTCGCAATAGGTCTTACAATTTTGGTTTCAACTTGTAAACTATTATAAATATGGGCTTGATAAATTTTAGCACAGTAGTTGGGTGTGTCTGCAAATTTACAGTGCTTTGGATAAACAGCTTTTCATATTACTTTAAAAGAAAAAAAAAAGGCAAAGTCCACATTTTGCCTATCAGTAGTTGCAGTCTATTAGAATTCACCGACTATATTTCACAAGCAAAGTCCCTTTACACTTTCTCAAATTAAAAATCTCATGGCTGATCCCCTCCATCGCCCTGGCTTTCAGATATTGACCTTGTGGTGCTACAAAATAGCTTCTTCCTCACTGCGGGACCCCATAATGAGCCAATACAATGAGGCTTCAGTTCACTGCTCACCTCTCTTTGGTGTCTCTCGGGGTCTTTGTTGACGTTTGTCAGCCCAAGAGGAATTTGGGGGTTAGAATTCTGCTGTAGTCTAACGGCCAGACTCAGACGAAACTTTGACTCCCAGACTTAAGCACAAAAGAGAAAAAAAAATAGCTTTGAGATAAGCAGGCTGTGACCTTACAGGGAAGAAAAATCAAAGGAGTCAAATGAATAAAGATAAGGCCAGATTTTGAATTTCAGCCAAAGTGACCATTTGAAAAGGACAAGTATTTACATGACAGCTGTAGTCTGTTACATTAAAACTGAAAACCAAGCACTTCATGTTTTTTTTTTTCTTTGACAGCTTTGCAGGAAATAACAGATCTGATGAGTCATGATACCTGCCTGCAGTGGGAAGTAAAGCTACGACCCATGTGAGTGAGAGAGGTTCTACACATTCACGTGCCACCTTCAGATATCAAAACATAAAATTTGACTGCAAAGCAGATCAGAGACCCCCACTCGAGAAATTCCAGAAACAATAACCATCTATGGACCCTGGCTGATTTTTGTACAGTAGAATTTAATTAAAGCAGGGTTGTTATTAAAAAGTGGTAGCTGGTGGGGTATACGTACAAAGGGGAAACGCAGTATTGGACCCCTCTACTAAACAAATGAAATATTTAACAACAAGGGAGACGCTGCATGCACTAGGACCATGTGGAAGAAGAGCATTCAAACTACCCCTCCCCATCCTTTCTCATTCATGTCAACAGCCAAACAGCAGAAATGTCCAAACCCCAAATGTTAAAAAAGGGGGGTGGTAAGCGATGTCTTCAATATATTTACTTAACTAATGTTAAAAATATTCACAGTCAGGACATGCTGGAATATGAATATCAATAGGTGGCTTTGTTATTAATTTAGCTAATTGTTAGCTAAATAGAAATTGTTCAGTTGCTGTTATTTTGTACATATTATGCCAAATAAGCACAATCAGTCCTCCCTTGTTGAGCCAGTTCATTCCTCACATCAACTCCCAATTCATAAATATGAATTAAAAATGCCATTTTAAATTTTGCTGCATGCCTTCCTCTTGTTCATTATCACGTGTAACAGACTTGATAGTCTTCCAAATATCTCATAACTGATTACGCTCCAAGCTAAAACCGTATATAACTGGATAAAACAAAGCTAGACTGCCACCCAGTTAAATATATATATATAGGATAAAAATGTAATTGCCAACATGGATGTGAAGAACGCACAAAGAATTTAGGCCATGCTATTGCTTTAATAGTACTTTTTTAATAATACCTTTATCTATATGAACTACCTTCTCAGTTATAGTGTCTTGAGATTCTATGAAGGTACTTCTATTTTTAAACTGAATACATTTTAAACGCATTCAATTCAATTCAATTATAATATCTATAACAATTATTAATACACTAAATATTCTTTGGGGCAGGTAGTCAATTGGTTGTGGAGGAACATATATGTTATTCAGCCCTACTTCAAGTCCTTGCATAGCTTTTAGGTATATTTTGAGTGTGAATCCTGCTGCTCCAGAAACATGCAAACCAGAGGCTGTCGCATGTTTGAAGAATGAGCCACTTCTCTTCAGTAAAAGTCAGTACAACTCAGTGCAACTCCAGAGAAAAGATACACTCAAATTTGATGATTCCTACCATGTTTCAGGCTGCTTTCTTTATTTCCTTACACGCTTCTGATACTGATAATCTAATCTCTAACTTAAGTGATAAGTAAATTGATTTTTTTTGTCAATTCACTCACTTTGAAATACTGTGTTTTGGTCCAACCATCCATCTGGATTTTTTTTCCCGTTTTTGGTTCAGAGACCACTATCGAGATAACCACAACAGTAACCATGGCAGTGCGTTTTGTGATTGAAGTCTTGCATCCTTTGTTTATCAAATTCTGCTATTGGAATAATTTTTTTTTTTAATCTTTCATTGAGCTTTTGGTCTTGCTGATTTACTTTGGATATGAGTGTTGTGCCCTGCTCCCTTAATAATTGTTAGTCTGACAATATCTGACATATAATGAGTTAATAATCAAGTTTCTGCTTTAAAATGGGGGACGTTATATCTATAACAAGTGAATAGTGGCTACTTAAACAAGTCTTTGATGAGCAGATGAAATCATCTAAATGCTTCAATAGAAAAGAAACAGTTCGAGGAACTCTGAACCATGAAACCATGTAAAGCTGCTTGCCTTTAAGTTTTCCTACATATAGACAGTGTGATGAAGGTACCTTTGCTAACCACTGTGAAAAGATTAGTTTTAACTCATAAGTAAGTAAAAGTAAATAAAATTTATTTAAATAGCACTTTTCAAAGAAATGAATCACAATGGGCTTCACAATAAAACCAGAAATAAATATAAGATAATAATATAAAACAATAAAAATAAAACAACAAATGAATTGAAAGCTTGTCTGTATAGAAATGTCTTCAGCTGCTTTGTTAAAAGAATCAATGGAGCCTGTAAAGCGTAAAGCCCGTGGAAGAGAATGCCACAAACTTCCACAGCTCATATCATGATCTTTTGCTTTGTTCTATTATAAATGTTTCACAAGTATGTTTAAGCCATGGTTCTATCTTGTGAACAGAAGCCTAACTTGATTTAAGCAATATGCATTTTCCTTATGAACTGAATTTCTGAAAAGTCTTGGTGACCAATGGGTATGCTGGGAAATATTTCACTTGTCTTCCTGACCTTGGTGCCCGTGGATGATGTGCATGAACTTGTCATCAGGATTTATGTATGCTGTGCTATAGAGGACTTTGTCGGGACAGCAGCATTATAAATTCATTTAGCAAGCCGAAGTAAAATTGTGGTGCTCAAAAGAGGAAGGAGAGAAGAGAGCTGGATGATAGAATTTGAGCAGTGTTATCGGTGTCTTTGTTGAGAAAAACTTCTTATTATAAGTGACAGAAACGTTATTACCACCTATATGTTGAAAATCTGCACATCTAGAAGCTGGTCGACTGAAAATGATTGTTGAATGTGGTTAATGGGCTTCTCTTCTTTGTGCCATGGTTATCTGGTCTTTAAGCCTGACGTCACTAGCTGTTTCCAGGTCCAAACTCCGCTTCAGGTCCCGAAGTCAAATGGATGAATGAATGAGTCAAAAACTGCTTAAATTCTTTCATCTTTAATAAAATGATCAGTGTGGCTGCTCTACCAGGTGTAACAATTAATTTTAATATCCAGGCATCCATGAAAACAAAATGTATTAAATTTAACGGAGTTAGAAGTTAGCAGGGAGTTAGCTCGCTAGTTTCCACCTAAACTTAATATACCATGTTTTGACTGAGGGATTTCTGAAAAAATTAAAACGTACAGCTCTGCTATCGCTTCCAACATAAATTAAGACATGAAACTAAATAGCAGTGACATTTGTGGGGTTAGTGAAGTTGGGCTAGCTAGTATATAATGTGCTACATGCTAAATGCTACACTGATATGGTTAGCATAATATAAACACATTAGCACAGTAAAGCTGGAGGATGAACGCTAACCTTTTTCCACTCGCGATGGTTAACGCGAGGGTTCCCCGATGGTTAGGGACAAATGCAATTGCATGGCAGGATGCTGTGAACTGACCAAACTTCAGTCAGGAGAACAACTGAAATAATCCACCCACAATACGAGTGAATGATGTTGTTGATAGTATTGATTATTGAGAAATTAGAGCGACAGATTGAATGTGAGATGGTGTTTTTGCTCATGGTGGCAGTAAGGGCCCAAAAAATATCTGCCCCAAGCCCATCACAGAGTTGTTACGCCTGTGTTTAAACTAAAATATAAGTGAAAACAAAGCCTAAGAAAGGCCAAAGTTGACTCTTGGTTTCACATGGGACACAAACTCCAGGTGTCTCCTAGGAAAAAGTCTTGTGCTCTGCCCATTCATCCACCCTTACCTCCTCCCTATTCCAACACTTTTCACTTTTTATACTATCTTACCATAGACTTCATAAAGTCTTCTGCCTTGAGGCTCTAGCAGACACCCTAAGGGCAAACTTCACCCACTAGCATAAAGCTGACCAATGGAAAGAAGTTTCTCTTTGTTCTCTGTTCTAGTGTTAATGTATTTATGTGGCGTTGAAACATATGGAATCCAATTAACAACCAGAATATTTTGTATTATTCATGAGTTTCAAGTGCTGTAAGCCAGTTTGTGATCTCTTCTCGATATTGAAAAAAAAAAAAATCTCACGTCAAGACAATAATACAACCTTTTGAAAGCCTGAGGTTGTTTCCTTTCTAAAGATAGCAAGTATTCCTTCTATTCTTCATGATTTTATGTGTGCAATATAGCATATTCAATTGAGCAGGGAACTGAATTAGTTTCCTTTTCCAAGTTTCAGATTAAATCAGATTAAAAGTCGGCTGGTTTTTGTTGTTACTCAGTGTTTGTTTTAGTGCAGAACCTGTCTACTCTTCCTTTAGGGAGCAAAGTTATCAGAGAGTTGATTGAGACTTGACAAAAGGAAAAGGAAGTACCAAGCACCACTGTTCCTTTTAGGGACCAGCCTCCACTAAAGCTTTGATATTGTGCAAGAGTACAGGTGCGCTTTTTATAGCAAAAAGGAAGATAAAAGTTTTGGTTTTAAAAGGTGTTTTTTGGAATAAGGAAAATAAAAGTGCAAAACTAGAATTTTAAAAAGGCTTTATTTATAACAGGATTACCACTGGTGTAAGTGTTATAAAAACCTCATCAGCCTTGCTGAAATAATGCATGCCAAAAACCGTTATGTTTCTATAACATTATCCTTCCATTAGTGCAAGTAGTTCCCCAACACAGGTGGAAATCTTAATTTTTCATACCTTGAAAAACATTACAAGGAGAGGTTTGAGGGCAGGATTAATCCAGCTAAAGCATGTTCATTCTTAAATGATTATTAAAAATTGAATGAGTACCATGAATATTTTAAGCTGTGGGGGAAAGAAGCAGAAAACATTTAAAGAACAGAGAGCGCATAGGAACGTAAAAATGCGTGTCTCTTTTTTCTCCGTGGATGATGCAAAAAGGAGGATAGATTAAAGGTATTGCAGTGCAATAAAGTACCCTTCAATTTATATTTTTCAATATTGTTTTGTATAGTACTGAATTTTGTAAATGAGCTGGTAGTTATGTAGTGCTGATGTAGTGCAGAACTCTATTTGAGCATTCAAAGCGCTTTCTTACTGCAGGCCTTATTCATCCATTCATACACATGCTTTTTTCTATGCCTAAGCACTTTTAAGAATTCACACGCTCACACTCGGGGGAAATTGTGGGTTCAATATCCCCAGTAAATCATGCACATTAAAAGTGCTGGGAATCAAACCACCAACCTGATGGTAGACAACCCACTCTACCTCCAGAGTCACAGCTGCCCTAACATGAAAAAGAAAAGGCTGAAAGGGTCACTTTAAATTTATAGGAAATACACTTACTTACCAACATACCACATAATATTCAGATGTATTGTGTTAATGATGTATGCTTTGTAGAACTAATACGAAGTCAACTTCATACCTTATCCAGATGTAAAGTAAATATCCCCTTACAGTAATGACCTGGCCTAGTAGTAGAAGGCAAACATATGTCTGAATTTTTAATACCCAGCCAGTACAGGCACTACAGAGAGAGCTCGATTTCCTGCAGCAAACCGATCGAGGGAGCTGGAGTTTCCCCACCCACAATGCATCATCGCTGCAAACCCATCGCTAGCATGTTTGTACCTTGGTCGTGATCTGAAGTCATTGCCGCATAGAAGCTCTTGCCAGTCTCATATTTTACACCGTGATAATGGTGAAGTACTGAGGATTAAATGCACTCTGCAGTACAGTAATCACACTTTAAGCGAGACGGGCCTTGCACCATGTCAGCCAACGACCAGGGTAAGTAATGTCAATTGATTTTGTCGATAGTGTTATGTTAGCCGCAGAGCTAAGTCAAGCTAACTTAGCTAGTTCGTACTGTCAACACACTGCTTCACTGAGGGAAGGCCGCACGCTAGCCGTGGCTAAACCAGCTTTGTAAAACGAAAACGAACATAAGCAGACGAAAATACCTGACACAAAGTTGACTTAACAAGGTTAAATTTGTTGCTGTGCATAATTCCTACAGTTACTGTTAACACGTTGAGAAAAAAAAGTCAAGCGCTGATTAGCGTTTAATTTCTTTTGGCCTGTTTGCTAACATTATTAGCAAATACGCTCGCTGCTAGTTGGTATGTGGTGGCATTGAAAAAAGCCGCTGGATTCCTGGACAGCTAAGCTTAACATAAAATAAGCCATGGGTCCTATTTGCTTTCTCCTGAATCTTAAAGTAGATATAATGGTTCTCTAATCACGTTTTCTTCCCTTTTTGTTCGCAGTGGCGCTTTTATCGATAGCTAATTTTGATAGCTCAAGGCAGTCGCCAACCCCCCCCGAGGAAGCTCTTTTGTAGATGATTAACACTGTTGATGTACCTAACTACCCACAATGCAGGCTATTATTGTATGACTTTTTTGCCAGTATCGTAGGTACAGTCACAGCTGCATGTGTTTATAAGGACACTATGACGCAGTTAACGCGGTCCATAAATCCCCACAGTGATTCCTACATTGTGTTTAGATAGCATTGCTTTGTAGAGGCCATCTTACGATCACAATTACAGTAAGAGTACATTTGATTACAAGCGGTAAAATTCACGCACCAGACCTGTGAACACTTGAACAACAGTGACATCATTTGGATGTTGGATGTGGATGGGACCACAAGACCGGACTGACCAATGGCTTTAACCTCAAATAAGACTCTTACAGAGATTGCATCTTTAAGAGATTGCTGGAGGGGGGAGTTAAAAATGCCACTTTATTCAGTATAAAATAAGAGGATGATAATGCACCAAACAGCGGCGATACTATTTTCTACACACCAGTTTACTGTTACTACATTGGCAGATTACATTTAGGAGGCCATACTGACTTGGATGAAGTAAGTGATGGACCTCACATTGGATGACCGAATTGTGACTTGGCGGCAGCTTAAAATTAAAATATTGCAACCAGTTGCAACAGATGGCTGCCCCTTCCTGAGCCTACTCCTGCAGTTTTCTTTTTGCTAAGAGTTTCTTCTTCCCACTGTCGCCAAGTGCTTTCTTAAAGGGGGTTGTTTGTTTGTTGGGGTTTCTCTCTGTTATTGTAGGGTCTGTACCTTACAATAAAAATTGCTTTGCGTCAACTGTTGTTGTGACTTGGCCCTATATAAATAAAATGTAAATTAGATATTATAGCAACATTTAAATAAGACTACATTTTGCTGGGTGTCTGATATGCAAGTCATGATAAAATAAACTGTAATGGGACTTTGTTAAACAGCAGTAAAGGGCCACTACAGGCATTTGACTTCTTACCAAAAACAGATTTTGTGTTTCGTTTTTTGTTTAAAACTTGTTTGTTTTTTTCCCTCCACTTCTTCCTATGGGTTATTTTATTTGTTTTTGTGGCCTAGCTCTGGCTGTATTTTTGTCTGTATGTGATTTAGCAAGTAGTAACACTTATTTTATTTTGATTACCCTTTCTGCCAGCATGATCATACTGGAATGCTATGGCTTTTCTCTTTCTCAAGTTCATATGCTAAACTAACCAGTTATTCTCCGGCACTGCATGAATGAAGAAACTTTTTTGGCCTAACTTCAATGCCAAATTTAAGAGTTTGTGAGTCGTGCCTCAAGCAGTCCATTAAACAACTTACTCATACATAATTATTGTCGATACTGATAGCTGTCAACCGTACAACAGTTTTTCTGTTGTGCGCAGTGCATGGCTGCTTTTCTAGCATGTTCTTTAAAAATGGCAGCTTTATCAGGCTCTAATGTCAGAGTAGATTTTCGAGCTGAAAGCACGGATGGAGAATAATTAGATGAGCGGAGACTGAATTATTAGGCAAGCCAGATTCAAGAGCTCACTTTAAAGCTGCTAATTTGCCCTTTGAGTAGAATAACTTTTGCCAGAACAGAAAATGTGCAAATGTAAAAATAAAAATCGATAATAGATTAATGAAATTTTGCTACATTATTTTCAGGATTTTGAATATAGTTCTTGTTGCATCACTGACACACAGTTCTTAACCTCTGAGCACACTGCCTGTGGAAACCTGCATGTCATCTCTCGTGTGTGTTTGTGTGTGACACATGCTTCCTGCAACAGTTGTTAGGTACTTAATAGCACAAGTGCCTCTCTCGTTGATGTTGCCATAGACTGTAGACAAGGTAGTAGGTTCTGTGAATGATGAAAATGTCTACCAGTGGCAGTTCATTATTAAACTTGTTTTTAATGGTTTTTTGTGCTGCTGTTGGCCGACATGCTTCCATTCGCTTTATCTTTATTAATTATTGGAATATTTTGGAGGGAAAGATGTGTTGCTTCATTCTGTTTGAATACTCTGAAAGTGCGAAGCGTTCTCGCTACAGATACACTCTGCTTCCCACCGTCAGCAGTGACTTCCACCATGCTGTGTGGTTTTTAACACTTTACTGATAAAACAGAAAATTATTCTGAATTACATCATGTAATTTACCAGATAAAAGTTTCACGCTCGACTGTCTGTCAGGGAGCACGAGCCTTAGTCATGGGGAGGGACATGAAGGTTGGTCGGCTCAAGATGGGTAGAGACAAGAAAGGTTCATGGATGCAGAAGGACGCCCATGAGCTAAACTTGATAGTTAAATCACAATTAAATTACCTGAGCCTCTTCCAGTTTTGTTGAAGTCATTAGAGCAGAGCACATTGTTATATCCACCAGTCTTAGAATTAAAGAAGAGATTACAGTTTTCTTGGTTGAGTCTGATTTTTATTTATTTATTTTGTGTGACCTTTCATTACCAACTTTTGCCAATCGTGATTTTCTTTCGAAGGGATATAATTGACAGCATATACAAACAAAAATCAACTTTTGCTAACAGGACACTGACACTTTTCTCTTTTTAAATCTTTTTTTTTTTTGCTCATACCAAGGCTTCTGCTTTGTGACTGGCCCTGATGTCTGGATAGCTTTAGCTTTAGTTGCTTTTTCCTTTTGAAGCTTCTTTAAAATGTTTATGTGAGGGTGTTTTAAGTGTCTTATTAGGTTTGTTGTTACAAATGTTTTCGTGCTGGTTTCGTGCTTTACTTTGATGAACCTTGTGTTTTCACTCACACTGAAGAGCATGCATGTAAATAGGCATTTTAGTATGTGGCCTGTACGAAACACACTGGCTGGTAATTGGACATAGAGGGCTTACAATGCTGAAAATGGACTGATTCCAGTCCCCAGCTGGTCAGTCAGTGCATCCCTAATTTAAACAATTTCAATTTGTCAGTATTTTGAGCATTCCTCCCTTTTTTGCTGATATGATGTCTGGCTTTCAGGGAATCAGGGGTTGCATTTTGCCTCATTTGCTGTGTAGGGTGTAGGGATGTTGCCTGACAATGAGCCTGACAAATTCTATTCAAGGCTGTTTGGAAAACCTGCTAAAATTGAGTTCTCCAGATTTAGGTGAACCCACATAATTTAATCTGTGGTCTTTTATCTCTCTGATTTAATTTTGAAAGTTCTGATCAGAGTGATTAATATCTCAGCTGCTTTGACATTCATTGCTCATGTTGCTGCAGTGAGTGTTACCCCAGTTATATCAAGGGCTATAGCGTTTGGACGCCACTTTTATTGATTTAATGGAGGCCAAATCTGCTTCAGCGCTAGCCATTTTTAAACAAAAGCTAGAATTGGGTTATTGATCACTGCCTTTAAACTTATCAGATAACTGCCTTTTTATTGACACATGAGGCCCATCACTTATTGAGTACACATTGTACACTGCACTCCTGTGTATTATGTGTATTTTTTTTTTAACCTATTCCTATATAAATAAACTTGGTTTGCCTGAAATGGCTAGTATGACATCATATGCCATATTATGATCGTCCATGATAGACGATCTGTGTTTTTTTTTTTTCTGATAAAGATTTCAAAGAGTTTGATCAGTCTGTGTAATAGGCTCTTGATACATATGTCATTGCAACAATAATGACAGTTTGTTGGGGTAAGGAGCATGTGCAGCAGGATGTTTGCAGTTTGGGGGCATTTTAGATTGTGAAAAGCAGACAGTCCATTGCAGGGCTGCACAATTATGGCCAAAATAATAAAAATATGGAGATCACAATCATTTGATTATTGGTTGCTTTTATTGAGAAAAATACATTATGCTACATTTCAGGTAACTAAAGAAGCTTTTCAGGCAAATAAGGTGTTTATTATTATTCACTTGACTCAAGTGCATCTCCTTGAAGGAAAATATAGTCTTTCATTCCATTGATAAAACCTGGATAATGGACGTGACTAAAGCTTCTAGCAAAGTACTTGACAAGAGATCCCTCTTTATTTACCCTTTGATTGTTTGCATATAGCACAGCTTTTGCCACTTTGTGCAAAGGGGTTGCCTCTAATTTTTCCAATCTTTAGTCCATTATTTGTATCATTTTCCTGAAGCTTTCATTATGCACCATGCTTATTGGGTAGCATGGCTAAATGTGATTGCATTGGTATTTTCAGTGTATTTTTGTGAGCTGGATGGAGACTAATGCACTGCATAGGCTCACTTTCATG
>VOQK01009796.1:2705-12788 GCA_015052645.1 Benitochromis conjunctus | reverse complement strand
TTCTGTTTGACTTTCGTTGTTTAACTTAATATTTCACTCTTATCCCAAGTTTTTTCTTGGATTAGTGTTAAACCTAATATTGCTGTAGAACTTAAAAATTCAACAGTTCTGTCCAATAACAAGGGGATCAAGCCAATCTCTCACAATTATATACTCGTTTACAAGTTTGAATGCATAAGAAACCACATTGCTTTAGAGAGTCGTATTTGTTGTCGGGAAATTGACAGGAAACTGAGAATCCCACCTGCACACAAAGTCAGACAAACGGTGACCTAAATAGCATACCCAATGTTTGTTTTTGTAGCTTCAGTGTCTGCAAATAACTCTCAAAGTGAAAAACATTAGTTTATTGAACAGTTTCTGATGCATAAACTTCAAGTAAGCAACACACTGTTTTGCCCTGGGTCCTCATCCGGCAAACCTCTCGGCTGTGAGGTGGGGAGGGAACCTCCCACTCAGTGTGGCCACACACGCCTGGGGCTGTGACCTAGCCGGTCTGCCATCCCATTTGTGATGATGGTCACTTCTCCATCTTTGGCCTGTGGTGCTAATTGTAACTGATGTGTTCTTACAAACAAACAAACAAACAAAACAGCAAATGAACACAGATTAAGGAGAAAGATAAATGTTAATCTAGAAGTTGAAAATCTAGGCTTTACCCTGGCTTTCATATGCTGCGAAAACCAGGCTAAAACCCAAATTAAGCTGTGTTTCTTCATAGTTGCTGGAAATGTATTTAAACACTTTATAGTAGATTCACAAAGTTATGTCATATATGAGCTGATAAGATGTCTTGACAGATTTTCTGTGCTGTGAATTAAATTTGTTAATATGGGCAGTGAAGATAAACCGTGTTACAGTAACTCAAGTATGCATTCATTCACTGAGATGGGTTATCTGGCCTGTCTGTCCTGGCCAAGATTGAAATTTTGTTAGGAAAGCGTGTGCAGTGTGGGCTGTGCTCCCAAGAGAAAGGCATTTGCTGGAAGATCTGGGGGTTGTGTGTGTGCATGTGCATTTTATTTATTTATTTTTTGTACATCTGTGTTGTATAGATTTATGTAGTTTATATGTTCCACTTGAATTTTCTTTACCAGTGCTGGATGTTGACATATGGTTTCACTAACACTTCACATTTAAAAAATAATATTTGTGCCAAATGTTTTCAAACAGTAAGAAATGTCGTCATTTATATTTGTTGATTTAAGCAAGTTATTCTCATGTATTTTAACATTTCCTTGAGCTCCCTGGTCTGTACCTAACTGGGAGGGGCAGATTTGTGCAGCAACACTGAGCTAAAATTTAACATGTACCCCTGACTAAGAGCCTTTAGCATGGATATGTCTAATGGTCTCCTTCCTTTCTGCAATCACCACCCTCTCTCTCTCTCTCTCTGCCTACTGCCTCTCATTTTCATTTTCTCCCCCTCCCCCTCTTGCTCTCTTTCTACCTCTCTCTCATTGCAGTGCCCTTGATGCCTCCTGCACAGAGCCAGCCCAGACCTGCTGTGGGTCCTCAGAGGTTCCCTGTGAGTAGCAGCTGCTCCTCTACCTCTCTTTCGCCTCACTTTCTCTCCTCTTTCACACGGTTAGCGTCCCTTTTAGTAAGGGCAATATCATTACTTCAATTAGACTGTCTGCCCAGGCCAAATACTGTTAAAGCAAATCTGTAAACACTGATAGGAGCCTGGCTGCACAACTGGAAATGCGTGATAGGGGCTTTAGGCGGTCGACTTTTAGAGGTTGGGGCTGCAGTGGCGGGACTTACTTAGTAGCTCTTTATGGATGGGCTGGGGCTCAGACTAGCCAGCTCGGCATATAATGGAATTGTGAAACCAGGATATACTGCCAGTTAAAATTCACTTTCCACAAGTTTG
The DNA here is from genome assembly GCA_015052645.1 of Benitochromis conjunctus. NCBI lineage: Eukaryota > Metazoa > Chordata > Actinopteri > Cichliformes > Cichlidae > Benitochromis > Benitochromis conjunctus. Next base: position 10,912 of record VOQK01009796.1, on the reverse strand, counting down.
TATCCCAAAGGCACAGAGACCTTTTTTGAACAGTATCTAAATTAGTGAAACAGGGTGGTGATTTGATGGGGCTTGGGTGTACCACATATTCCAAAGGCAGAATTTCACGTCAGACGGGCTGATCTTAAGTCAGTGATTTCCTGAAAGAAAAGGTCCTTTATTTCACTCACAAAGACCCCATCCAAGACATGACAGAAATGCCTTTAAAGTAATTACTGTATTGAAGGAAATGACTCGCTAGAAAGTCACCCAGGGTGCCTTAAGTTACTCCATCCTTCTACTTAATGATGCTCAGGCATCAGGTGGTGCTGGTACTGACTGACATCTTTCTGGAGAGCGCCTTTTATATGGATTTATGCAAACGAGCCATTGGAAATGGCTGCATCCAATTGCGCTCATGTGAATTTTACAACCCTGCTGCCAGATGCCAGGCCTCTGCACAGCAGTCGGTCTTTGTCAAAAATGTGTTTTTATTTACACATATTTCTGGCCTTTAGTGTCAGTATCACAGCATTCCTGTTTCTTGAGGTCTGTGATTGTGCTGGTTATTGATGGCACCGTAGCAAAGAGCTATTTTGGCAGTACAAGGGTGGATTGGAAAGGTATCCAGACAACTGGACTGATGAACAGCATAGTGTTGGATTCCCCAGCTGTCAATTGCATTTAGGCTGGTGTTGCCAAGGACACAATTTGAAATGCAGGTGACATACCAGCCGGCAACATCCCATTTATCGGCGGGCACCTGATTACTCATGATTATCATACATTATCATCCCATCAAATTTAATTGTTAATAGGCCAGGCGAATTGGGGGTCATAGCCTCTAGTATTACTGCATTAAATTTTTGCTGGTGGAGACAGGTTTTGAAATATTAATCTGAACACCAATTAAAGTCATTATTACGAATATTTTTACTCTTCACACATTTAGTTTCACCACAAAAGAGCTGCAACTAAGGATTATTTTGATTTGGTACCTGTTCTCACTGAAATATTGATTAATATTAATGGAAAAATCAGGATCTATCTGCTCTAAGCTAACCATTAAAGTCAGAATGCTTGTGTTGTCTTTAACCTAAACCACAAATGTATATAAAAGAATTTTCATTTTCCGATGACGGGTCGTGTCTGAGACAGAGATGCCTGCTGTGCAGACACTTTGTAGGAATCTGTTCTCCTTAGCTATTATTAATTTACAGCAGTGTTCACTACTTTGAAAACAGTACAGATAGTAAATGATATCAATCTTAAGTTAAACACAGAAACAGAAACAGAAACTTCAATTCTTTGTTATATAGTTTGACATTTGGCCCATCTCTGTTATATTTGTCATGGTTATCCCATCACAACTAAGCACTGTCCTTGCATCAGTTACATACTGAGCCGACTGTTTATCAAGGATTAGAAGTGAGAGGATGAGCCGTGTTATTCGAGAGGTATTATATGGACACTGGAGTCCTCATTGTGCAAACCTGCCTGCCTGACCTTTGAGAATGGCATGATTGTGCCCCCATTGTGATCCTCAGTCTTTGTAAGCCTCTTTGATTAACTTTATGTTAAGCAAGTTTTTGGGACTCTGGCCTTCTAGCTTTCTAACACCTCTTCTCTCTAAATACCTCCACACAGCAGTGGAATAAAGATGGATTAAGCCTTGATAGCATCTTAAGTAATTTACAATAGGCTTGGAGGAGGCAAGCAGCCCATTTGTGGAAGTGGCACGTGTTGAATAGCAGGTTAATTTTTCAACAGAGATGGATGTTTAAAAGAATAAAGGAGACAGTTATGAGGGGGATTCGAATTCCAAGGAGGGATTAAATGGTTATCTAGTTTTCCTTGGAAGATAGATTGGGAGTAGTGTGCATGCGATGAGTGGAAAGCTGTCTAACATACAAAGTGGTTGAAACAAAGATGAGGGCACTTATCCCCTCCTGAAATACCCTTTCCTTGTTAGAAAAAAGCCTTTTAGAAGGTTTATCAACAAAGCCCCAAGTAGCATTAATGCAGGTTTGCTCACAAATTCATGCTGAAGGGTTTCTTTAATATTGGCATGCATATTGATGTTTACAACTCAAGATTCTGCATCTTTTTAATGACCCTAGCACCTCAATTACAAGCGCTCTCTGCCCGATGCAATACCTCATAAATTCCCATTTTTCATTAGTTTAATTTGTTTGTGATTATTGAGTTCCCAGAATGGCCTATAATTCATGAGTTTTGTGTTTTCCCAGGGACCGGGAGACTTTCAGCAGCACATGCCTGGTAATTTCGGTCAGCCCCAGCGGCCCCCTCATCACATGGAGCCTTTTAGGAACCAGCCACCTCAAGGCCCCCAGGACAGAGAACCCCTCTTTATGGGAGGTGAGTCTCACATCCAGCCTTGACGAGGATAACAAAGCTCTCTTAGCATATTTAACCCTGTTCATCATCACCTCTGGCGCTATACCTACAGGGTATGCTGCTAGCTTTCTGGTTAGCGGAACTCATGTAGAATTCATGTGTGTATATATTTATATACATCAGAATGAAACCTGGAAATGGTATTATACATATTTCATTTGCAGAGTTAATAACCAACATGTTTGTTTATCTGTTCACCTTGAGAGAGCTGGCTGGATCCGTTTTCCATGCTATTACACTATACATCCGGAGTGTTAGTTACCGGTGTAGTCTCAAGGAAAGAAAGCTGACATCTCTCTTATGTTGTTGTTATTCCTCATGTGGAAACAGAGCGCACAGATTCAACACGGTTTCCAGGGCAGCACATGTTTGATCACCAGGGCCCCAGCCCTCTGATGAACAGCAGCAACAACCTCCACCAGCAGCAGCTGCCCGGCCAAGGCCACATGGGCTTCGGCCCACCAGGACCAGCCTTCAACCAGCCAGGCCAGGGCCCGCTCGGACTGTTTGGGAGAGAACCCCCAAGACACAACATCCCTCCCCACCAAAATCACCCGGGAATGGTGAACTTAAATCAACAAGGTGGACCCCCCAACCAGCCCAGGCCTTTCATGGGCCCTCGTCAAGCTTTTGGCCAGCAGGGGAACCTTTTCCCTCCTCCACAAGTTCCATTTGGGATGCAGGTACGACTAAGAGTAAGTGATTTTTATAACCACTAGATGTCTGTGTGTACTTGTGTTTGTATGTTTATTGAATGTTTGTTTATTCAACCCTTTTTCCCCCTCTTCTACCACAGTTAGACATGCTTTCTAAATTCAATAATTTGGTCTGACTAGTAATCATATTCATTGCTGCTGAAGTGTTTGGCACTGCTGCATTTTGAATGGAGTCATAGACAAGAGCGCCCTCTAGTGATTAAAGCATTATTTCAGTACTTAGTTGGATCCTTGAGAACACAAGTTAGAACTCAATTATATATAAAACTTCTCGCTCCAATGTTGGGAACAACTTTCAGAAAAACTACTGCTGTTTCTGTTGTTTTAAAAAAAACCCATATTCATTTAGCTTTTCTTCCTTTCCTCCTGATATTTCAGGGCTTAATGCACGGCCCTCCTGTCTCCCAGCTTCCACATCATGACCCACTGTTACCCCATCAACCCATGCATCAGCAGCAGCAACACCATAGGCAGGACTTACCCCACCATCAGCAGCCGCAGCTAAATCTCGGGGAGCCTCGCCCCATGATGCACCATGGCCAGAATCCTTTCCATCAACAGCAGGGGCATGGCAGCCCTAGGCAGATGAATCCCCGCCTTCTGAACCCCCAACAGCGCCACATGTCTAGTAGGCAGAGAATGGTGAGTGATTAACATATTATCTCATTTATTTTATTTTATTTTTAAACTGGTCACAATTTAAGAATGAAAGAATAAAATGTTGCCATTGTTGTTATATATCACGTCCATTTTTAATCAGCAAATAAAAACTGAGTTAAATGGTTGTTGAGAACACAAAATTTGGCCTTTTCTTCAGAACACACCTGTCTCCAAGCAAATGCAGCAGCGCAACAGCAACCTACGTGAGCTCCCTGTAGCACCTGGCAACACAAACACGAACAGCGCCCGCCCTGCCACCACCCCCACCTCCCCCGCTGCCAACATCAAGCCTGTTGCCAGGACAACACAGGGGATGCGTCCTGGGCAGAACACTCAGCCGATGCCTGACGGTGGCAAAGGAAGAGGCCAAGCTGTTGCGAAGACCGAATCATGGCCTGAGGGAGCAGGCAGGACAGTTGTTCGCAAGGAAATTCCGAGCATGCCGTCCGCTGTGACACCACAGGTCAGGATTCGAAGATCACATTTTTGTTGTTTTTTGTCAGAGACAAGGACAAAAAAAGTAAATTTTAAAAAATGAGCATGTTTGAATAATATATAATGTGTTTATAGTAATGTGAAGGATTCTTTTTCCAAATACACTTTTATAAATCCTGTGGTACATAGCACAGTGTTAAAAATATTATTTACAGCATTTTTTTCCCCCGTTCTGAAATTCAAACCATCTTATGCTGAAATCAGTGTTAGAGATAGCTAAAATACTCTTCAGTATTCACAGGAAGCTATTTGACTATTCGAAGATCAACTCTGCACCCACTCTCATATGACTGTGGATCTATATACTCTATGTATATATATATGCTAGCCTTACCTGGAAAAGTATGGACTGGGCGTTGTTTTCATTCATTCTTTAGAACTTTTTAATACTTTGATACAAACAGCAAAGAAAAAACACAGAGCATCTAATCTCATGGCACTCTACACATTTTGTGTGTCTAGTATTTGTTAGTGAAGGTGGTATTCTTCTGTTTTAGTTATAATTTATAATAGGCTTAGAGGAGACTGGCAAACAACTTATAATTTCATTAGTGCCACCTTCTGGTAGTACTGTTGGATTACACACTACTAGATGCCAGTAAAAACAGGGGAATATTAATATATATTAATAATAATATGCATTATTTATTTTAAGTAATGTAATCTAAAGACATCGATGTGTGTAACAAGTACAACAAAATACTAGCTGACTACTAAAGTCTTTGGATTTTTACTTGTGCTAAAAATTCCCCAAAAACCAAATCATATATTTGCTGATGACATTTTCACATGCTTTAGATTTAACGCCCAACCCAAGCACTAATGATTGAAATAGGGGACAGTGCTACTTCCAGGAAGTGAAGTGTGGCAGACATTATTCCAGCTTGTGTTTTGTGCCACAGGATCCTGATGAGGATGAGGAGACACGGCAGTATCGTCTGAAAATTGAGGAGCAGAAGCGTCTGAGAGAAGAGATTCTAAAGAGGAAGGAGATGCGACGACAGATGCAGGCTGGTGTCAGGAAGAAGGAGCTGCTTGAAAGACTTAATGCCCAGGCACCAAGCCAAGGCACCACTACTACACAAGCTCAGCCCGAGCAACCAAATAAGCAAATACCACACCCTGTACCTCCAGCACAACAACAACAGCAGCAGCAACTGCCGCAGCCGCAGCAGCAACCACCAGAAAACAAACCACAACAGCAACTGCAACCACAACAGCAAAGACAGGTTCCTCCCAGAACACAACAATCAGTAAATCCCACATTAAAGACTGGCAATCAAGGTAACGCCATCCCTCCCAGCAGTGCAGCTCAGACCCCTGCACCCCGTCCCAATGTCAAGACACGGCTGCAGATGGTAAAAGGCAGCACTCAGCAGCAACAGCCCGCTGGGCCTGTTAAGCAACCCCAACAAAATCAGCTGCAGCCAGTGCAGCAGCGAAGGAACAGCGCTTTGCAGAACGTAAACAAATCTAGTGCTCCGATCCAGACTGTTCAAGTTCCTCAAAGGAGCGTACCTGATACTCCTTCAGCGAGTCCAGCCCTGCCTCAGACTCAAGGACCTAAACTCGGCGCTAAAAGAACTGTGATGCAGCGGGCAAAGAGTAGTAGCTTCGAGGCCCAGCAGGTGCCACAAAAAGTCAGAGTCGTCAAACTTTCAGGAGCGGTGAGCATATGATTTCATTTTTATCCTGCACCTCTTTGCGTGTTTTGGTCTGACATTTATTTGATCCTCTTCAGCAGATTTTACCCACATGGGAAACTACACAGTTTTAAAAGGAAATGCCACTGATTGCCCTCACTGTCTGTGTTACAATCCAGATGATGTCTAACCTATGGGAATGACATAGTGATGTCTGTGTCATTTTGGAAAAATTGATCTGTTAAGAGTTTCCTCTCTTAAGCTTTGGGATCTGGTATTTAAGCCACAATGCCTTTACATACATTTTACCTAGAGAACCCAGAAAGGCTGACGGCATTAAAAGAGAGCAATATGACATTTATCTGTAGAGTTGGGGACACCTCATCACTGCTCCTAAAGGTTGATGTCCTCTTTTCAGGACAGAAGAGTATTCTTTTAATGATAAAGGCTTCGGAGGGGGTAAAATAAGAATGACGGTAACGGCAGTAAAGTCCAGAATTACCACTGCTGTCTGTTTTTGTACTTGCTTGATAAGTTACTGCTGTGGCCTTAATTGCACATTAATCTTTATTGAAAAACCACAAAAGCGTGCATGTTAAACATTCATACTTGTCACTGATGAGACGCGTTGGTGGGATATGATAGTATTTGAAATAAGCTGCTTTTCGACTTCATCCCAGAGGATCAAGCCGCCGAGCCAAAATCGCAGGCTGGCTGCAGATGAAGATAACTGGGTGTCAGCGCGTTAATGGAAACCTGCGCAGAGCTATCTGATGTAGCGCATCTTGGAGAAAAAAGAGGAGTGGGATGTGAAGTGGGGAGAGAGGGAGAAAGATGGAAAGAGAAAGAAACAGCTAGAGCCCTATAGCAGCAGTGAAAAGAACATTCTCCAGGTGCTCTCTCTTCCATATTGTTCTGCTGTCATCAACGGGAGCTTGACAATGTTATCTCCTTTCCTTATTTTTCCTCACACTCTCTCTCCCCCTTTCTTGTCATCCCTCAGTTGCTTTTTTCCCTCAGCCCATCTCTCAGGTGCGAAGCAACAAAAGATGCCAATCCAAGACTCTTGTAATTAATCTTTTTTGGTTGAAAGTGGTGGCGGTGGGGGGAGAAACATAATACCTGTGTAAGAAAGTTGCCACTTTTGAGGATTTGGATTTGTATGGCTTAGGCACACAGATAAGAGGCAAATTATATTTTCATCAGGGATAATACAAAGCAGTGCAAAACACAAAAGCTGGGGAGGAGGGGAGCGTGCAAGGGAGATGGGGTACACATCGAGCTGCTGTCGTTTCAGTGTAATGCAGCTTAGCATTTGATGGGCGCAATCAGGAGCTGTGATTTCTATAGGAGGGATTAATCCATTTATTCTCAGCTGGGGACAGGTCAGAGATATCGCCTCTTTTCTTCCCTCGTATTGATCTGTCACATCTTTCTGCAGACTCGGGGAAGAGACGACCTTCAATTCCTCCCTGCATGTCAACACAGTTGAGCTGTGACTTTATTTGATAATGAGACCATCACCTTGTTGAGCTGATCTTTATTCTTCACACCCTGGCCAATACGAATCCAGTGTCCAGTTCTGACAGATTCTCACGTTGTAGATATGTCCTTGTATTTCTCCCAGTTGCCAATAAACAACTTTCCCTAAATGCTTAATGTGCATAAGGTGATTTAAAAACGCTGGGATGGTTGTAATTAATTTTTTATTTTTGAGATGCTAAATTAGTTTTGCCCTCCATCATTCCCATCCAGAGTGGAAAGGGGCCTGAGGCCACAAGCAGCCCAGTACAAGAACAAGGCGCCTGGCCAGCAACTTCACTCAACCAGGGGATCCAAAGGAAAGTTACCATGACAGGACAGCAGCAACAGGGACCAGGTGGACCGTCGCAGGCTAGCCGCGGGGGCATGGGCAACCCACAGCAAAACAGGGTATGCTCAAAATGAGCTCTGTTTCTTTTGTGGTGTAGACACTAGAGAGAATTTCCCCTAAAATGTAATTATTAATGGAGGTCACTGCACATGCGATGGCAGTTTGGCTGTAAAAGAAGCCAAAATGACTCCTGTAAAGTTGTCCTGTGCCGGTGGCTCTCCCGTGGCATTCAGTAGACGTACCAATCGAGGAGTTGTAATAAGACAGGACAGTATGCCAGGTGCGGGAGTATTGACAGGCTGAAAATGGTGTAACACAGGGGGGCTACACAAGGTCCCCTGGCCTCTCTGCACGCCTGTCACCGCCAGGCTCCTGTCACTGTTACCGTACTCACTGGCGCTGACAGGGTAAGGCAGCCACCAT
>VOQK01009790.1:10866-22092 GCA_015052645.1 Benitochromis conjunctus | reverse complement strand
ATTGCACATTATATACATACAAGGTCTTAAATAATCAGGCCCCATCTTATCTTAATGACCTCATAGTACCATATCACCCCATTAGAGCACTTCGCTCTCGCACTGCAGGCTTACTTGTTGTTCCTAGAGTATTTCAAAGTAGAATGGGAGGCAGAGCCTTCAGTTTTCAGGCCCCTCTTCTATGGAACCAGCTTCCAGTTTGGATTTGGGAGACAAACACTATCTCTACTTTTAAGATTAGCCTTCAAACTTTCCTTTTTGCTAAAGCATATAGTTAGGGCTGGATCAGGTGACCCTGAATCCTCCCTTAGTTATGCTGCGATAGGTTTAGGCTGCTGGGGGACTCCCATGATGCACTGGGTGTTTCCTTTTCCCTCACTCTGCATTAGTTATTATTAATCTCTGGCTCTCTTTCACAGTGTGTCCTGTCCTCGTCCTCCTGTCCTTCTGTTTTCCTTCTGCCTGGCAGCGATATTGACACCCTTTATCCAGTGTGCCCACTCTTTCTTTTCTGCAGTGTACAGTGCATGTCCCAAGCATCTTAATCTTCCCTCTTCAAGTTTGTTTCACCAAACCTCAGCCTGAGCTGTCCTTCTAATATACTTATTTCTAATCCTGTCCACTATGCTCACTCCAAAGGCATCTTTAACTCTGCTACCTGCAGCTTGTCCTCCTGTCTTTTTTGTTAATGCCGCTGTCTCCACATCATAAGTCATAGTAGGTCTTTTTACCATCTTAAATCTTCACTTTCAATTATACTCCTATCTTTCTGCCACCTCTGTCACCTCTGACACTCATCTCCCCCACTTCACTCTGACCTTTCTTGACCTTGAGGAGCAAGGAAATCACATTTGGTGTTATATAAATTGGATTGAATTTGTCTGCACAGTTGGTTGATGGTTGACGTCGGGTATTTAAACATGTCGACCTTCACTACCTCTTTTTCTTGCAGCTTTACTGTCACGGCTATCTCCCCTCATTTACGCACATGTATTGTGTCTTATTTCTACTGAGTTTAATTCCTCTACTCTTCAGTGGACTCTCTTCCCTGCTCCCTACTCTCACTACAAATCACAGTGTCGTCTGTAAATATCCGTGGACACTCCTGCCTAACCTCGTCTGACACACTGTCTATTACCAAAGCTCTGCACATCACTATTGTTCTTGAATTTGCTGTTTGTAATACTTGAATGAAAATACTTTGCAGACTGCCTTCAGTATAGACTAGAGTAAAGGTAAAGATGGTTTAATCTCAGCTCTGGCTCGAGACATTTGGTGATCACTGGTCATTTCTAGAAACATTCAGATGTGCAGTGCAGTGGAAGTCCACACGTGTGGGTGTTTTAATAATAAACACAACTAGAGCTCAAAGGGATGTTTCAGACTAAACATAATGGGGCTTGACTTGTTGACATAATTTGTGGCTGTTCAGATGTTCTTAACATTGATGCTGTATCATAAAGTGTTGTGTAAATTCTGAAAATGTTACTGTTGTTCTGTCTTAGGTCCTATCGTGGATCCACAGAGAGAACCAAGCAGTGATCGTCCGCTGCAGTCAGCCTCTTGTTGGCATGTCTGGTAAAAGAAACAAGGACGATGAACGCTACCTGGAGCTGATTAGGGAGGCAAATGATACCACCAAGCTCACCATATACGATGCTCGTCCCAATGTCAATGCAGTCGCCAACAAGGTCAGAAGGAAAAGGAAACATCACTGAAATCCACAGGCATCAACATTGATCTGTTAACTACTAACTTTAATAGTAATGAAATAGAAAAAACTCAAACAGTTAAAGACAGTATAAAGTGCATCCAAAAAGTATACATAGCACTTCACTTGTATAGTTGTATACACCATATATACACTACTAGACAAAGGTTTGGACACACCTTGTTATTTAATGGTTTTTCTTTATTTTGACTACTTTCTACATTGTAGCTACAAACTAAAAGTATAAAATAGATCAAGCAAGATAAATGGAATTATGTACCAAAGAAAAAAAATAATAAACAACTCTAAATATGTTTTATATGTTAGATTCCTGACAGTAGCCGCCCTTTGCTTTGTTGACGGCGCTGCAGACCCTCGGCCTTCTCTCAATGAACTTCATGATGTAGTCACCTGAAATGGTTTCACCTCACAGGTGTCCCTGTCAGGGGTCATTGGAGTGCTTCGTGGCGTTAATACGGCATTAACGCGGCTAAACGCATTAATGCGGTCATCGCGATTAATGCGATTAAACTTTTTAACGCACTCAACCCGTCTGGAGCGCAGAACGGACAAACTTTGGACAAACTGCCTGAAATGTGTTGACAGAGACATTTCAGGGATTTTGAATCAGTCCGCGCTCCAGATGGGTTAGTTGTTAACCGCGTTAGTTGTTAACCGCGTTAGTCGTGATGACGGCGTTAACGCATTTAAGCAGCTGGATTAATGCGTTAACGCCGAGTAACCCCTCACACTGATTAATCTGCGTTAACTCGTTAACGGGGATTTGACAATTATGACGTGTTAACGCTGACAGCACTAATTATTTTATTATTCCCATTATTATCAGAGTGGAGATTATGCCGAGCAGACAGTGTGTGAAGGTTAGTGCTGGAGAAATAGAAAAAGAAAGGAGAGACAAAGGTGGGCTGGGGGGATAAATGTGGAGAACAAAGCCTTCAGACATTCTTGATCTCCTGCTGCATCTGTAACAAAACAAACACCAGTCGTTTTCTGCGTACCTCCATCACGCTCTCTCACAGGATTACCGTAATGAGTCTAATATGACTCTACAGCACAGAGTTACGGTAGCTGTAAAAACAATTTTTCTGCAAAAAAAAGACATGTAACCAGCGACAGGTTAGGGGTTATTGGGATAATAAATATTTATTATGCTGGAGGATGATCCCTAAAATAAAAAAGTTAAAGAGCTTGTGAGCAGTATTTATCCACTGTCACCATTAGTCCAAAACATTTCCTGAATCAGCAAAATTCTTTTAAACAGTGAATTTCAATGAAACTGTAATAGACATGTGAATGTGTGGAAATGTGTGCCCACTGTTTTTCCCAGGCCACTGGAGGAGGCTATGAGGGCGATGAGTACCAGAATGCAGAGCTCATCTTCTTGGACATTCAGAATATCCACGTCATGAGGGAATCCCAGAAGAAACTCAAAGATATCGTCTACCCCAATGTGGAGGAATCCCACTGGTTGTCCAGTCTAGAGTCTACACACTGGTTAGAACATGTCAAGGTGAGAGGGTCTCTATGTGCATTTGAAAACCATTAAGGCTTACATTATCATGTTATGTATTTATTGTATTGTTCCTTTGTACCAATCCTTAGCTGGTGTTGTCAGGAGCCATCCAAGTTGCAGACAAAGTCTCTGGTGGAAACTCAGTAGTAGTTCACTGCAGTGACGGCTGGGACCGAACTGCACAGCTCACCTCTCTGGCTATGCTTATGCTGGACAGCCACTATCGCACTCTCAGAGGATTCCAGGTCAGTCGTTTCACAGACATGAACATAACTGTAGATGTTCGTGGAGGTTAAGCTTTAATTTCATCATAACATGCTCTGAATGTGCTATAATACAAACTAAGGTAACCAGTTTGGTATTTAAAATAAAAGTTGTGTTATTTATGACCTGTTTTTAGGTTTTGATTGAAAAGGAATGGATCAGCTTTGGCCACAAATTTGCCTCAGTAAGTTTTTCACCATCTGTTTCCTGAAATATATTCATATACCATCTTAAATCAGTAATGAGAAATATTCTAAAGGCACAGTTAAATTGTTGACTTTGATTAGGAAGAAACTTTTCTGATCACTGTGTTTGTGTGTGTCTAGAGGATAGGACATGGTGACAAGAACCATGCAGATCAGGACAGATCCCCCATCTTTGTTCAGTTCATTGACTGTGTGTGGCAGATGACTAAACAGGTATGTGGAACAGTCGTCTTACTGCATTAATGTAGGAATGTAACAATAGTAGTACAGGTGTATCTGTCAGTTACCACCCCAAATATCTATGGGGTGGTTTTCTGAGACAATCATAGCACCAAACTGTGAGTTTTACAACACGTGCACAGAAGTAGGCTCCTGAATTAACATAGACTGGTCATGTGTCTGTGGTATAAAATGCAAAACAGCTATAAAGCAGTACTACTACTAAAGATCAAGTAGTATATGTTTCTGACATTGTGGCGAGTCGATCTGAGTAGGTACTAATGGAAAAGCAGAAGGGCTTAAACAGCGATGCCACAGCGTCCCTCTTCCACTCTTCTTTTGGGACACCAAGGCTTCCCAAGCTAGTCGAGAAAAAACTGTGTCCTGGGTTTAACTTGGGCCCCCTCCCAGTTGGACATGCCGAGAATACCTCAGTTAGGAGGAGTCAAGAGTCAGCCTAATCTTCTGCCTAAAATGACTCCTTTTTATTTAGAGTAGTGGCTCTACCCTGAGCCCGACTGAGCTCCTAAACATATCGCCAAGGGAGATCCCAGACACCCTTCTGAAGAAGGTCATCTCAGGCACTTGTATCTGCAGTCTCATTCTCATTTCAGCCCCTGTTGTTTGTGGCCACTCACAATGGGAATGTAAAGTCACTAACCTGACCACTTCCCTTTCATTCTCAGTTCTCTTTTCACCACTACAGACTGGTATCGTATCACCATTACTGTTGACCCAGGAGCACTCCTGTTTTAAGCTACCACTCCCTACTTCTGTCACTCGTCTACTTTTATCACTAATGAACAAGACCCACAAATACTTAAATGCCTCCATTTAGGGCAGCAATGCATTCACATTCACAGTGCACGCCACTCTTTTCCAACTGAGAACTATGTCCCACACTCGAAGTCTGCATACTGCCTCAGTATGAGCTGGAGGTGTCATTCAATGCAAAACATATAGACGAGACCCCCAGACCACTGAACCCGACACCCTCTATGAAGGGAGGATAACTTGAGAACAGAGGGTATCAGTTAACACTGTTCATGGTTAGTTTGAAACTAGACCCACCAGCAGGGCTCATTTTGACCTGCCCTGCATCAACAGCGATAATGGCATCGTTTCATGAAGAAGTTCAGTAGGTTTTGACAGAACAAATATTTCAGATGAACTTCATTACAGATTGTTGTAAAGTTAGAATACGAATGAGAATAAACAAACGACACAACAGCTTCAGTCATCACTGGGAAACAAAAAAAAAGTTTAACCTAAAAAAAGCATCCCAACAAAAAGACATGAACACTGCTAAATGTTTGTTATATGCTCACTAACTTTAGGATCACAAAGTCAGAGCTTACCGACTCAGTCTTTGAAGTGTGCCGTTTAACTCTCATCTCTTAGTTTCCTACGGCCTTCGAGTTTAACGAGCATCTCCTGCTGACGATCCTGGATCACCTCTACAGCTGTCGCTTCGGGACCTTCCTGTACAACTGTGAGAGTGCACGAGACCAGCATGTAAGAATACCTGCACATATGACACATGTACATACATGCAAATATGAGAAAATTGTGTCTTCGTGATGTAGATTTGGGTACAGTGAGAGCTTTTAATGCCTCCCAGACATAAAAGGCTAATGGGATACTGCTGTCACCCTCCTGAGTGGGCAACGGACACTCAAGTTAATGAATGCGATATTTCGAGAACATTGCGACGAAGCGGTTTCAGATCGACACCATACGTTTATCTAGTAAAATTCTTGGATGTGTTTGAATCTCCTTGACCTCTGACCTTGAATTTGAGGAACATCTTGTGCTTCAATTGCAAATGTTTGACATTGAAACTATTCTGTGGTACAGGACGTGAGGTCGAAGACTGTGTCTCTGTGGTCTCTGGTCAACAGTAAGGGGGATATTTATTTAAACCCCTTCTACACCCCAGAGTCTGGCAGGGTGCTCTACCCTGTTGCCAGCATGCGCCACCTAGAGCTGTGGGTAGCATACTACATCCGCTGGAACCCACGCATACGACAACAGGTAGGACTGCTCTCGTGTTTGCTATAACATGCTGTAACCTTTCCTAAATAAACATGTGGCCAGCTGCACAGGACCCTATACTCACTTATCACATAACGGATATCTGGATGTCTTAATCTCAGGTTTCAGAGCCCATCACAGAGACAGCCTTAGTGAAGGTTACACATGATCTTCTTATGGCCTCTGACAGTGGACTCATCTCTGTGCTTGTCCTGCTAGACCTCAGTGCAGCATCGATACTGTCGACCATAATATCCTATTAGAGCGATTAGAGCATGCTGTAGGTATTACAGGTACTGCGCTGCAGTGGTTTGTATCATATCTGTCTAATAGACTCCAATGTGTGTGTGTGTGTGTGTGTGTTTTCAGCAGCAGAGTCCAGTGGAGCAGCGCTACAAGGAGCTGTTGGCCCTCAGAGACGAATACTTGAAGAAGCTGGAGCAGCTGCAGTTGTCTGACTCCTCCACTTCCTCTCATCTGGCTAACAGCCCCACCCCCAACACCACCTCCTCCTCCACCTCCACGCCATCACAGCAATATACACACCTACAGACACCTCTCTGAGGGCTGGTGACACACGCGCGCACACACAGATATCAGAAATACTTGCTAACTTGCACTTACGCCTTCTTCAGTTTGATTTGTGTCTTGCACATGCAGGGAATTCATTAGATTTGTGCAGCCCTAACTGTTGAACAACAGAAAATTGCGAATAGGTTTTAGATTTGATGGCTCTAGTGTCGTCTAACTCTAATACCACGTGATGGTGATTTATGCAATATGTCACAATACAGCCTTGTCTCAAGACTTTTCTAAACACACTTTTCAGACAGTGAAGCCTTAAACACACTGAGCAGCTTTCAGTCCAAGGGCTTGAACACACACACACACACACACACACAGGACACACACCGTTGTGTTCATTCAGGCAGACGAGCAGAGCTGAAGTTCAGTTTTGTCCTTGTGTGATTACACATTAGTAGTAGTTCATAAACTGACAAGGAATTTTACCTCAGGTCTTCTTAGGAGATTTTAATGAGCTTTTCTGCAAAGTTAGGAATACTCCATCGGTTTACAAAGGTCAACATGAAGTGCAGATTATTTGGTTAAATTACACAATCATGTAAGTAAAGACAGGTTGGAGGCATAGCCAAAGAGTAAGCTGTCATGAGTCCAGGATGGTTGAGTAATGTTCGGTTCTGATTATGGCGTCTGTTTGAAATGATGTTCATTATTTCACGGTTAGACGTGAGAAAGTCTCTCAGCTGGCTCCTGCCTGTGTGCTGCTGCACAGCTGTTTGTGTCCTGTATGAACAAACAACAAATGTTACAATTCTCACTTTTTACACTTCCTCTACTTGACGGTCTGCTGCGGAGTCCTCTAACCTAAAGGCAAACACTGAGTGAAGTGCGGCAGACATAGAGTTCTCACGTGGGTGACGGTTTAGTTTCCAGCTAGATGTAAATATCACGTGTCTCGTGTTGGACTGACCTTTGGGGAATTTGGTTTTTTTAATAGCCAAGGAGGAAATCTGGAGCTATCTTAGCCACGTATGTTTGCCACTGCTATATGCTAAGCTACATCACTGAAAGCAAATATCGTTCTAGCCAATGAGTTTGGTTGGAGTTAATTAGCATTTAACATGTATGAATGCAACTTTAAAAAATATTTCAGGTGCTCAAGAGAGTAAAGGAAAATGAAGTGGTGCTGGCCTCTGATCCTGGATCACTTCCTGTATTTACATGTTTTCACTAAACACACAAAATGGACCGAGAACACAGTCCTGGCCCGTCATGGTCTCAGCACGCTAAGATGCTGATGACCAGCTCCAGCGCAGGGTGAGTGGATGGAGACTAACAGCACTGAGTAAAACTCCACGGCTCTGACAGCACACGTGCCTTTTGGACAGCTGTTTCCCTCATTTCAAAAGCAATTTGGGTTTTTTTGTTTGTGCTATCTTTTCTTTTTTTTTTCTTTTCAACAAAGAACAACCCATGAATTATGATTGCAAGTTAAAAGAAAGCCTAATAATTAAAAACAGGTTATTTTGCTCATGTTGTCATCATGATGGTTTGTCATTGCTGCAGATGGGTTTGAAACTTCCACCTGGGACTTGTCCAAAAAGCATGTGCTTTAATTGTTCAGGTGCTGTCAGGGAGCTGGAGTCTGCAGCGACATCACATGAACAGCAGGTGTGTGTGAATAAAACAGGGATGTTGGCGATGGACAATAGTTTTTCTTATTCACAGCAATTGATTATGACTATTTTTACTGAAATATGGCTTTATCAGCAGTTAAGACAAACTGTGATAAATGGTAGTTTGTTACGATCACAGTGACTCCCACACTTTATTATCAACAGTTGTCAGGAAAACGTAACACAACAATCAGGGTGTGTTATTTTGGCAGTGCCAGTTGTGGGTTTTGAAACGAGGATCAAACCAGTCACTTCACTCAGTGCTGAGAGCAGTTTCAGACCTCAGCCTGGCTTTGTTGCACTGTGGGAAACTGATGGAAGTATCTGAAAGTGATGCAGGAAGTCTATCTGGACCTGTAGATGTTGCCTTAGCAACCCCATCGTTAGCACATATTCCAATAAACAACAAGATCAGTTTAACAATCATATAAATATAAATGTTACTGTAATCCAAAAGGATTCTCACTGCAATGCCCATCCATCAGCTTAATGAAACGATGGATTAATGAACAGTTCTAATAATGTGACCCACTGGCTCTCTGTTATTTCCTCTAAAGCTGCCACGCTGTCCTGGTTTAAATGGAGTTTTCTTCTTTTCTTACACATCACACAGACCAGAGCTTTGCCCTGCAAACCCAGATCATGTTCTCCCTGTTTCTTTATTCCCAGTAAAAGAACGATTTGACTGAAGAAGCTCACGCTTCAAAACATTTTCCTTCTCATAATGTCTGCAAAGTTGGAATTTCAGCCCATTCTGCAGATTTATATTAAGATCATAATTTTTAATGTCTGGAATCACCTTCACCTCTACGGAGAGACTTATCCTCAATCTTATTTGAGATGACTGCTTTGTAATTCAGGCTTTTAGAGGCAAACAGGGTCTCTCCTAGTTAACCCTTCCTCGACTGACCAAGGAGACAAAACAGTTACCGTACCAGCTTTATTTATAAAGCACTTTAACATAAAACCAGGGTTTTCTCAAAGTGCTCTGCATATACAAATATAATAAACAAAAAATCAGTCAAATCAAACACGTTAAAACAAATTGAGTCAGCCCCTTAAAAGAGTGCCAAAGGCTTCAGCAGATAAATATGTTGTAAGGGCAGATCATTAACGTCCCCCATGATTTAGCAGCTCAGTTATGTAAATCTACACGTTTTCCTTGTTTCATTTTAAGGAACCTTTTCAGGCGTGTTTGGTAAACGGTAAATGGACCGGTGCTTATATAGCGCCGTTTTACTCTACCTGAGCAAAGTGCTTTATACAACAACATGTTCACTACACAACAGGCTGAGCATCAGTCCAACTAAGTTTCATTCCAAATTGTGTAGTCTGCAAAACTCTCTTTATGTTCAGGAAAGCATGCTGGTTTGATTTTATAGCCAGCCCTTTAGCCCTTCTGTTTCCACAGTGCAAAATATGGCAAAGAACAGGAAAGGGAAAAAATCGGAGTTACTGAAAGTACTTTACAAATTGAAAGTGTCCAGACATGTCACGTGTAAATGCTCATTGTGTAACAGGGCACAGCGACTTCTCAGAGGACTTCATTCCTGTAGTAAGCGTGGAGAACAGATCTTGTGGTTGTGCTGTTTATGTTTTGCTCAACACGACAAGTTCACGTCACCCACGGTGTCGTCAGCTGTCTGTCACCTCAGTAAAAGTAGCTACAACATAAGAAGGGAGTACATCCAGCGACTGTCGGGGTGATGTTTTGAAGTTATAAACAATAGACTTCCTGCATGTGTCCAATTCCAAAGTTGAACCTTGTTGTGGGTCAGTGAGGCAGAGTGTGCAGTGCGAGCGGCACAACGTGAACCGCACCAACGAGTATTTGATCTCACCACGGAGGTGTGAAGCTCACACAGCAGAAAGACATGGCACAGACTAAATGTGTGTGTGGGGCTCGTGGTTGGATTTTGGGAAAAACAAATGAGAATCTATTTTTTTTTTTTTTTACTTTGTATAAGCACCATGATGTAATGTAATTACCTCAATCAAAACCTATTTTACTGTCTAAAGTTCTATTGTTGTAAAATACAAATATTTTATGTAGTGTAAAACCTCACAGTTTTATAAAAAGGAAAGTAATATTGGTTCAGAAATTGTTGGTATACATTTTGGATTTCTGCTCCGCTCGTTCAAAGTGTTCGATTTTATCTCCGAGGGCATTTTTTGCTTTGTAACCCAGGAGTTAAAGAGGCTTCTGTTTCAGCCTGCCACTTCTGTTTGCATCTTAAACTTTGAGATGGACTCAGGCTCTGTGAGAAGTCCTCTGTATTGTTCATTTCAGTTACACGCTTTCTTTTATGTAGGGGATTGTAGTTTGAGGGGCTTGTGTCATATTATCGCCAGCTTTGTAATGAATACACATAAAATGTCTTTCAGGGTCTTTTTGTACTAAACAAAAAGGTGAAATCTGAAAACATTTCACATGTTTCTTTTAATTGGTTTGTTGAAAGACTCATTTTCTGTAAATAATTCTGATTAAATTAATTTAAAGTGTCCTGGCTGAGCTCCGTGTGTGTTCTTTCAGTGATTCCAGGTGTTTGTCATGTCTGGGTCACCTGGTCAGTTTTCATCACCAAATACTAAATGTTACCTTTGACTGCACTAACACTGCAAGCATTACTCACAACCCAGAGAAAAGAGATTTGTAGCTATCCAAATCCTTCAGGCTGTTCTGCAGTGTTTCAGTGAGTGACGGTCTTTAGTAGCATGTTACAGCATTAGAAGTAGAAACCAGGAAATGTAGAGCTTTCTTGATAGTAAAGTACTTCCTGTCAATGTGATCTTTATGTCACATTGTCTCAGCAATGTGACATAAAGATCAAAAACAAATAACAATTCAGCAAAGCATCGCACAATGCAGACTGGACCTGCCAGATATTGAACCACCAACCTTCCAGTTAGTAGGTGACCTGCTCCACAGCCACCCCAAATATAATGTATTTAGCAACTTGATTACATCAACTTTTGTGATTACATCAACTTTTGTCAGGACACCATCATCCCAACCCGGACTGTTCGCTGTTTCCCTAACAACAAGCCATGGATCACCAG
>VOQK01009786.1:5944-16165 GCA_015052645.1 Benitochromis conjunctus | reverse complement strand
GGAGCAGCAGATAGCAAGGTGAAGGACACTGATGAAGTGTCTTGGGGCCTATTTCCAGCTAGAGATAAGAACCTACAGAGAGAGGTGGGTCGAGGGTCTAGCACGGTGTGATAATACGCTGATGCTGTGGAAACAAAAAAAAATAAAAAGTGCTGTTGAAATGCAACACAGCACACATAATGGAAAAAATAATAAATAAGCAAATAAATAATGATGATGATCTAAACGAGGAGAAGCCAGGGTGGAGGCTGTGGAGTCCTGAAGCGTCTCTGCCTGTAATTTGGCCACCCGCCAGCAGCCATTGCTCACCCTCAGCTGCGACGGCAAGCTCCAGATGTGCCAACGGCACGTTTTGGATTTTGCCAGCTGACTGCACCGTTTGATAGCCCGCTCTCTGGATGCCCATCACCGGCCGCAGAGATAGAATTAAATGATGATGATCTTCCCACAAGTTGGGTGAGGAAACAACGCATATAAATCTTGATTTCATCTCAGCGTGAGAAGTCTTTATCCATCATCACTCTTAATGAACAAGTCATTAGCTGCGATGAATGGCGCTCTGGGCTCCTGCTCGCCACTGCTGCTTTTGTTTGCAGCTTTCAGGGGCAACTTCCTGTGCCCTTTGAGAGGGTCAAACTCATTTCTCCAGATGTGGGGTAACCTCTCTGCTCCTGGGGTGGCTGCGCATCCATGTACTAAACAGGGCTGGGAAAAATGAGGATATACTGAGAGTTTTTATGATTTTTTTTTTTTGCCATATTGTCAGTTCCTCAGCAAGTCTCTGCATGCCCTCTCATCCAGAGAAGCACATTAGCAAACTCGGTGGCCGCCTATTATGGTAATTTTATGTGCACAATCCTCGACTTGATGCAAGCTTGCTATGTAAACAGAAAAAGGCTTTTTCATTGTATGGTAATAGAAAGCTACCGAGGAGATGTAAAAACATGCTGGGCTGCGCTGCTACACCGTAACACAAATATATACCAGCAACAGCGTGACGCCGCCACATTTTTTTTTTCTCTTCTGTATCTGCAAACTCGATCAGTCTTTCATGTGAACTGATAATTCCTCCGTTTGAAACGAATGAGCTGTTTGGTGAACAAGAGTTGCTGAAGACAAACATTTCCCAGGAGCCTTCGTTTTTATTTACAATCACTGCGCCGCTTAAAGCCATTGTTAAAGAATTTAACAGTGTGAACCGTACCCCCTCGGGCTACCAGAATCTAAAACACTTCCATAAAAGTTGGATGAAATTGTTGTGATCTTCTCCTCTCCTCCTTCTCCTCTGAAGTACAACAGTGCTTGAAATATGAAAAAAGGGAAGGCATCAATCAGGCTGTACGGCAGTAAATGTGAAGAGATAAAGGTTGACACGCGATAATTGAAAATATCTGCCGCTAATACACCAGAGTCTGTGTTTGTATTTGAACATAAAGGGGAAGAGTGGCATGTGACTCTCCTTGTTAGTGACAGCTGCCATGTTCCCCGGTCTGCGGGGACGTAGCACACTGGAAGATTCATCTGACTTCTACAGTATGTCTGAAGTTCCTCAAATCCCCCGAGACACCTCTTTACATGTTTGATGATGTTCCTGAAGAGGTTCCAGCTGAATCTTTTTCAGAAGTTTTGCGCCTTGAATTCCCTGAACATTTAAGTCCCAGAAACAAGAGAGAGCAAACACGGAGTGATCGTGAATTCGTGTTAGGGTTTTACTCGTGGGATTATTTGTGCTCTTTTAAGGCAACGTTAAAAACTTCTCTTTCTCTAGCGCTCGCAACCGGCAACGTGGTTTTTTTCTAGTGACGATTCTAATGTTGTCGGTTGACGAAATATAAATTTACTGATGTTGTGGATGCGCGCCGTATTTATCTATGTTTCCAGTTTCAACGCACGCTCGCAGTATAGGTGCAGAAGTGAAATACCCATTACTGCATGTGTCAGTGTCATAAACAATAGCGTCGACTCCTCGGAAGGAGGCAGGGCGATAATGGAGGCAGTGCATCAATGTTCAGCACAAGGTCTGCAATTCACACGAGGAGAACACTCACCTGAGCACCGGGAATGCTGGTTGAAGACGGAATTAACAGTAGCAGATGTGTAGTGGAGGACCACTTTCTAAAATGAGCTCTGTGCGCACAGTGGTTAAAGGGTCAGTTCACCCAAAGTATAAAAAAAGTGCCTAATGGTATTAGAGCAAGTAGATTCACAATTGCTGAGGTTTTCATTTTCAACAGCTTCTGAAAAATTGCCCATCACATCAATATGATATTAGCTGCAGGGCTCAAATATAAATGGACAATTGACCGGAAAGCAGTTTCATAGCCAGGTGAGGCCTGTTCCCACATTACTCCATGAAAAATGAAGCAAATTGAACATTTGCAGTTGAATCCAAGTGTTGAACTTGAAGTTGGTAGCTGTTCACTGGAACAAGCAATATGATGCCCAAAGAGATGTTGATGCATGTGAAGGAGGCCATCGAGAGGCTGAAAAAAAATAAATAAATAAACATCATAAGAGAGACAGGAGTGGTCTTAATTAGAAATATGGATCATTCTTAAAAAGAACGAGTGCACCAACCAGCTCAGTAACACCAAAAGCTGGGAGACCATCAAAGACAAATGAAGGAGATGATAGCAGGCTTCTTTCCTTGGTTAAGAAAACACTCTTGGAAAGGAAGAAATATCATTGTCGAACTCTGCAATCAAGGTACAAACCGCTTGTTACACGCAACAACAAAAAGGTCAGACTGTCAGACAACATCTAAAAGAGCCTGCATGGTTCTGAAAAAAGTATCTGGCTAAATGAAACCAAGATTCAATTGTACCAGAAGAATGGAGAAGAAAAGGAACGTCTCGTGATCTGAAGCATCCCACGTCATCTGTCATGGCTACCAGTGGAACCAGGCCACTCGTGTTTATTAATGATGTGACTCCTGATAGAAGTAGCAGGATGACTTGTGACGTGTGCAGGTCTATACTCTCTGCTGAGATTCAACCCAGTGCAGCAAAGCTGATCAGACAGTGCTTCACAGTGCAGCAGAGCACGCTTTTCAGCTACTGAAGACAAAACTATAGACAAACAAGCAGCAACTAAAGGCAGCTACAGTAAAGGCCTAGAAGTCATGGGAGGAAACACAGCATTTGGTGATTTCCATGTGTTCTAAACTTAAGGTAGTCATTGGCTGCAAATACATTTATTTTTTAAATCCTTATAAGTAAACTTCTGTTAGTTTGTCCAGTTACATTTGAGCCTGTGAGATGGGGGACTGTGTGTAAAAATGGCTGTAATTCCTAAACAGTTAATGCAGTTCTTTTGGAAAACATCTTCAGTTAAAGTCTGCACTTCAATCACAACTTGATTGCTTAATTTTAAATCCGCTGCGGTGATGTACATGTTGTTATTGTCAAAGATATATGGACTAAACTGTATGTGGAGTGATTCTTGTTTAACCTTTGTATAGAAGCTTAAATCTGTGGAAAAATACTCCAAAATGTGTATCAGATGCATTACACCGTGACACCTACAGGTCCTGACAGTCAGGAAACCAGGCTGGATACGAACAAGCTGCTTGTAAAGCAAAATTTATTTTCAAATAATGTTGAAAGTGCAGTTTGTGGTTTTAGAAATTACATTTCTGATTCATCAAAGATGGCTTAATGCTGATTTGTTGTATCTTTTTTTAGTAAATATATCTTAAAGAATGAATCCCTGACATCGGCAAGTAGCTAATACTTGTAAGATGGGCTGGAGGAAAACATTTAAACAGTGTATTATGAAACTATCAAAGGCTTAACAGCGTGTACATTGTTGGGGATATTGCATTTGTTTTGATCCCCCATTACTCTCAGGATAAGTGCATCCAAACTCAGTTTGCCCATTTGATAATAAATAATAGAAAGAGAAAACTATCTACTACAGGCTTAAGTATATAAAGCAGTTATATAGGTCTTTCATTTCCTATGATGTGATGGTGCTTAAGGCAGAAAGTGCAATTACTTGAAAAAAGCGTATAAATAAACAATTGCAGAGGAGCTTTGCAATCTAAAGGCAAGCACATGTTGTAGTTTCACGTGGGAAAGGATTCCTATGTGACGACCGTGTATGTGTGCGTGCATGTGTGTTTCTGAGTTGACTAAAACAACTGAATCACTTAGGCCTGGGAAAAAAATTGTTGAGAAACTTGATTCTCTATTATTATGAGTCTGTTAATAAAACCAGTTTGTCTATCTTTGAACACCTTCCTCAGTCACAGAGAAGAAATCATATAGATGAGATGTAAGACAGTAACAAGGAGGTACCCACGTGATATAAGCTGGACTCTCTTTTGTTTGTTTTTTTAGTACTTTAGTACTTTTTAGCTCAAAGCAATCAGATAATGGGAGGTAGGTAAACATGTGATTAATGTGCGTGGCATACTGTTGCAAAAATGCTTTCTCACACTGTTTTTAGAAAGAGCAAGTGACCCAGAAGAACCCTGAAGTGCAACTTTAAATATGGCAGGTTAAATTAAGACAACTGCCAAAACAAAATGTCCCAGAATGCTTCTTTTTGATTCAGTCACAAACTGTATTTAGAAAGTTTGACAGCATTATAAGCAATGATAGTGCTGCCTGCTCAGGGTGTGTCTTCTCTTCACTTTGACCGCCATGTTGCTCTTCCACCTCATTGGTCATATTGGCAACCATTCCATAGTGCACTTGGTGTCCTTGAGTTTTGTCTGGTAGTGAGAATAATTTCCCAAAGGACTTCTGTTCTTCTGCCCCTGGGACCAGTGTCCCGGGTGTGGTTGCTAAATATTTTACTGTGTGTTGACTAGTTATAGGTCATTCTGGTGTTACTACCAGAAACTACTGAGCTCATTACCGTTAAGCTAAAAATTCCAAACACATAAGGCATAACTACTGCAAACTTCTACAAAGTTACCATCTCTTAACTGGGAACTAAAATATATACATATATATATGTCTATACATAAACATAAAGAATATATATTTATGTACCTATGTACAAATTCCAAGAAAATTATTGCAATAGATGTTTTTTGGCCATCTGGGGCAACAAAACAAGCACAACAAAGCAAAATTGTTCAACTGATGTGTCAGACTCACATTTACACAGAGTTTGTGTCACATTGATTGGAGCTGTGTTTCTAGCATGGCATGTGACAAATGCCCACTATGTTCTCTGTCCATATATTTGGTCTCCAGAGAGAAACATCTGGATCTTAAGCAGCTAAATGTTGCTTGTTGAAGGGCAACTACTGTATTTTTATTTTACCAGAGTAAAGTTTCCGTATTGCAAAAAATAACGAGAATTAAAATCCATTAAAAGCAAGAAAAAACAGGAGCATAGCTTACATGGCTTCTGTTTGGTTCTCCACCAAAGCTGTAAAGTCAGTGCAGAAATGCCCTAAACCTTCATTCTTCATAGTAGCCATTAAAGCTCCTTTGGTTACAGAAGTAAGTCCAATAGTATAGAAGTGCAAGTAAAAATGACACTAATTCTCATTCGACCTTTATCACTTTGCTAATGAGTTTATGTTCAAAGTCGCTGGTGTTAAGTCATAGTCAGTACAACATGATGTTCTTCTTCTTTTTTCAATAATGGTCAAAAACATTGGTTTAGGGTGAGCCGACTTTGTGATTGACAAATCGCTTATTAACTTGTCAACATGACATGTTTTGAAACACCAAGATGACAATCGCCAGAAACTCTCAAACTAACCAGTCTGTGATGTCATGTTCGCTCTGTCCATCGTTTATATACAGCCTATGGGAAAAAAAAATGTATGCTTCAGCTGAGAGTTTGATGGCACAACGGCTCCAAGCTGCAGGTTCGCCCACCCCACATCGACCAGTTATTTCCTTCGTTTAGGTGAATGTAATGCAGCTGGTGTGGGTATTGTGGGAGAGAAAGGCAGAGCGTTACGGTGATGACTGTGGTCTTGTCAGTAATTCAGGAGATCAGATGACACTTCAATAGAAAAGCCAGAGTGTGGGGTGGATTTTGAAAATTGAGTTGACAACACCAACTATAAAGGCGTTATGGTCTCAGGTACTGGTCTCTAAATGGCTGGTGATTCTGTTGTTGAACAATGTGCTTGAGAAAGATTGCTGCATGAAACTGCAATATTACCTCTTGCACTTAAAACTTTTTGGCTTTAATATTTTGTATGTGTGTGTGTGTGTGTGTGTAATTGAATAACAGAAGTCTCAGCACATGTGAATATAGTCTAAATGTTTCTCTTCAGCTTGGCCTCTGTAGCTTGATAAATGCTCATATTACGTTTTCCGTAAGTCCTCAGAAAATAAGTCAGAAAATGGCATTTTTATTCTTTAAGACCATCAAAGAGCAAAATTGCATGCGGCTTACAAACCCGCGGTGATGCAATATTTTTAGGAGTTGTGAATGAGCTGGATTTAAACAAAAGCAGCTGTGGTTTAATGTTAACATTGTACTGTCCTGTCACTATTTCTGTTTAAAGCGTTATTTTTCACCCTCACAGTTCCGTCTGATTTAAAATGGTTTAGAGAAACAGGCTGCAAATCCCTCTTGAGCGGATTATAGTTGAGGTTGGAAAACTTGGGGCAGTTTCACAGGCTCGCTAAATTGCATAGAGATCAGTGAGTCAGAAGTATATAATACTTTAAAAAGGGGTTCTTTTTTTCTTCTTCTTTAAAGCATAGCTGTAACTTTGTTGCCTCACTTTACTCAGTTTTTAAAGTTCTTCTAAAACATATGGTCTCCTTATAATAAGCATTTGCAATCAATAGCAAATGTATATTTCTTAATGTATATATGTTGTTGTATTGTCTGTAGATAGATATGCTTAAAATCCCAGACCTGGAATAACAGAGCTGTGAGAATGTACTGTGAGGTGTGATTTTCTAAAGAAATTGCGTCAGCATCTGAAGAATGCCTTTGTGTTTCCAAACCTGGCTCTTTAACACACATTTCAGAGGAGGGCTGTCAGCTTATGGCATATTAGCTGGATGGGTTCGTTTCCCATGGGACATGAGAGGCTAGCTTGGAGGGATCCCAGGGTAGAAATGGAAGACACACTATGTGAATAGCTTTACTCTGTCATTCCAATTCGGCACAATAAAAATCAAAAGCAGCTTGGCCACAGACCGCGGCTTCACCTGGAGCTTTCTACAGTACAGTACCAGCCTCAGACACAATGAAAAAAATACTGCTGTCAAGACTCATTTTATACTTTATAAAAGGAGCTATAATTGAAAAACAATCACTTCCTGCATGACAATTCCTCATAACTCACAAACTGCATTTACGGCAATCCAGAGCATAGTGGTGCTTGTAGATATATGCTATCTCAAACAGCACATTATAATTCTGATGGCTCGTGTATTGAAATCACTTCATGTGCATAATGTAAGCCATTTAATATTCAGGGTAAAATGGAAGAAAAAGTATAAATGAATGCCCTTCATATTATGTGCTAATGTGTAGTAAAAGTGTGACGTGTCCTTTTGTTGTTTTCCTGGAAGCCGTACTTTTTAGCAGGGCGCTCTCTCCGTGCTGTTTTCTACATTGCTGACTGACTTCACTAAAACAACCTCCGCCACGCTACTTGCCCTTATGGACCCAGAAAAACATGAAATCAATACTGTATGCATTTCAAGCAGGAAAATTCTTTTATTGAGTATACTGCTTTATAATGGTTTCCATTATTGACATCTATGAGTTATGAAATAAAACCTAATGCAATGAGGATGAGGAAAATAGCATTTGAGGCTTTTTATTGGATCAATTTAAAGTCAGCACACTGCATTCTGATGACAACAAAATGCTAATCCTGACCAGTATTTACAACATCAAAAAGTGCTGCGGTTTCAAAGGAATGCTAAAACAGGAGAATTTAAGCCATAATGAAAGAGTCCGCAAGCGTGTCTGTCTCGATTTTTCCTGAAGGACTTTTGACTGACTTTTGCCGGCTGATTTTTACCAAACAGAGATCAATGTAGGAGATTTCACTTTTTGGGGCTAGAGGACACAGACATAAATTATCACATACTCAGATTACTTCTTAGACACAACCGAAATAAACGACTTTTAACTTTTCACACAGAGTTTTCACATATGCTCTTTTTTTTCTATCTATTAATATTTATTGATATTCATATTTTTATTTCAGATTCTGGCCCCGATTGGCATTTTGTGACAAAACCTCAAAATCGTATTGTGAGTATTACTGTTTGTTCATAATTAAACAAAGAAGCCGTTTTTATGTCTTTTTACACACTTGCATTCAATTATTTTTTTATCATTATGGTTAGCAATGATTATTTTTAGTTTTTTTTGCTAAGCAATAATCCCAGAATTTGAAAAACAACCAATCTGTGCTATTGATGCAGTCATCTGAATCCGGCTGATCTCAGATGACCCTTCCTCTTTACTCCACCAGAGCCGCCCCCGACTCCCCCCTTCTCCCCTTTCTTATCCATTACATGGGAGCTGAATGATGGTGATTTGGTTGAGGCCCAGTGAGTGCCTGTAGAAAATTGGTTGGTTGATAAAAACCCTCCTATCAAAGGGGGCTACTTTCTCATTTACATTTAGATGAGTATTGATTATTTATTTACTCAGTGGAGTGGGATTCTTTTCCAATCTTATCTCTCGTCTGTGCCTGTCACCTGGAAAAAAAAGAGATAGAGTTCTTGACACCGCACTAAGATAACGGCATTTTGTAGAAGCAGATAAAACTTGGAATGGTGGTCTCTGCTTCTTACGTTCCCCCTTTTCCTCCTACCCGATTTTGACGGAAAAGGGAAAGTTTGGAAAATTAAAACTGATAGCCCTTGTTCAAAACATTGGGGGGCAGGCAGTGAAGGAATCTCTATTTGCAGGGGGAATAAGTCAAATTGGCTGTACAGATATGGTCAGGCTGCTTCCACGGGGAGAAATCTTATTCTAGTTGTCTCAGTAGTTTAGTATTTCTATCAGATATAATATAATGTTGCTTCATAATTGTAACAGTAAACAATACTGTACATTTTATCTAACAGTGTGTTTAATAAGAATGTATTACACAGTGCAGGAGTTACATATGATCCCAGCGTTTGCAGACTGTGTGGAAATGAAGCCCCTGGACGTGTCTGTCATGTTATAAGTGCTAAACTCTGGTGATGTTTGGGTGGTTGAGCTGGGGATTGGTCATGCATTGCCAATGAGTCTGGAGGCTTGTGGCAGGGTGAGGAGCTTTGTGAGACTGACTAAAGGTGTTTAGGGTGGGAGGTGCAGCATGTGGGTGCTCTGTAGGAATTGGGAACCCCTGACAGACCCTGCCTCTTCTTCTCAGCTCTTTGATGGAGAGTGAAGAGTCTCTTGAGGTGGCCTCTGTCAGCTCTACTCCTCCTCAAAGCAGACACACGGCTTCGGCACAACACTACCGCGCCTTTCTCACCCTTCACCCCCCGGGCCACTCCCATCCTCTCATGGTCACTTTTCATCTCCTCCGTTTCTCTACAGAGGATCATGCCACATGTAAATGGACTTGTAAGCACTCTATTTTGAGACCACCTAATAGGAAGCTTGCATATTTGTTGACCCCAGAGTACATCAAGGTTGGCAGTACGCTGTAGGTTGGCACAGTGAGCAAAGCTACACTGGCAATGACTCTTCACTGCTGCCTCACTGAAGGTGACTTATTATGCTGCTCAAGGATTATACCCCATTTTTCTTTGTTAGCCAGTCAGTCATTAGCCTAGTTACACATCTGGATCCCCACAGCAATTTAAGAATGTGGAAGGTTCCTCTAAAAAAAAAACTAATTAGTCCAACTGGAGAGGAACATCTTGTTTTCCTGCACCCCTAATGGATTGGACCAAGGTCTTTTGAAATGCAAACCCATCAAGAAGATGCCTGAAAACCGCCCCTAACACCCAGCGACCCCGACTGTCTCACGATAAACTTACTGGTACTAACATGCTACATGGAATGAATGCAGCTATCCACTTTAATATTACCTTAGCCATAAAAAATAAATTGACAAACCTAGCTAGGGACCACTTTTAAATTCAAGTTTATAAGGAAATACATTAGTAGTACTAGTAATACTAGATACATTATACAGTATTTTTACAGTATAGCTGCACAATCACTTGAAATATAATAACTATTCAGTTGATTGTTCTAAATTGAAAACATTCATTTTTAAATCAATTATCGCAGACAACTTTAATAGTAATAGTAACCTAGTAG
>VOQK01009784.1:59355-77659 GCA_015052645.1 Benitochromis conjunctus | reverse complement strand
AACACAGGGCTTAAAAACACAGTGGAGCAATCAGGGAATGGGAGACAAGAGGGAAACACAGCTGGGAGAAATCAGAGCTGGATGGATGGATGGATGGATGGATGGAGGGAGGGATGGATGGATAGATAGATAGATAGATAGATAGATAGATAGATAGATAGATAGATAGATAGATAGATAGATAGAGTTTTTACATATATGAGTGCCCTCTTACAATAATCAGAATAACTCAGAATAACTTTGTATTATAAAGTGTCTGCATACAAGATGAAACCAGTCAGTGCATCCCTATGCAGTCAAATATATGAATGCAGTTACAGATTTGCATTTATTTGGCTCTGTAGTACATTACCCAAGATTTTCTGGTTGCACTTCAGGCAATAAATTGCATTTTGAATGCGTTGTACTCCTCCAGTTTTCCCTACTTTCCCTCTTAATATCAACATAAAAGGCTGCTTTTACCTGAATACCCTAATCCCCTGAGGCGACAGAACACCGTGTAAACCTTGTTTTGGCTCACAATGTTCCCAAACAATCAGTCTGTATTTTAGGCAGTGATTACAATGAAAACTCTTTTCTCAGTTTTATTTTTATGATTTTTGCATGAACCAAATTGAACCCAACCTCTCTGTCTCTGGAGCTCCGAGGAAGCCATTAACACCTGCACATACTGTATTCTCATTAATGTTGGCACGCCACAGATCTGAAGGTGAAGGCAAGACGCGTTGAACATGTGTGTGATAAAAGCGGTGAACCAAATAGCGCACTGTGATTTCCTATTTGCTGGTAATGGTGAGAGCATGCAAACTCAGCCTCTTAAGAAGTCGATTTGAAAAATGATGTTTTTGTGTTGCACTCTTTTATGTGCGGATGTGAATTTTCTGGCTTGAAAATGAATATGTGGAAGAAATCTTTCCAGTCGTAGAGTTACTCATTCTTCAGTTGATGATACGTCAAAAATAACCAATGGCAGAAAATATTTCTGTCCTTTAAAATGTGATTTTCTGATTTAATATTCATTTTTTTCCATGTCAGACATTCAGCAACAAAAACCAATTCCTGTTTCCAGATACTGGAGTTCTGGAAAGAATATAGGACAGGTAAAAGCTTGAATGCAGAGCAGCTGGATACCACCTGGGTATTAGCTGACAGGGCAGATCAGACGGATGCTCTTCAGACTGAGAAAATGCAGGAAAAGGCCATTCTCAGATATAGAGGGTTTGTGCATGGCATTCACACATTGTTAGAGAGCTGTGAACCATATAGCATGTAATACAACCAGCAGTCATTAGGGGAAGTGTGTGTTCCCTAACTGGTTGGTGACTGGGTCCTAGAAGTTGCTGCCTATCACTAAGTGGAGTGTGTGGCAAAATTGCCACGGTTGCCTAAGCAGTAGTTTGCATTGAAGATGCTGACTTTCAAACACTTGTAACTACTAGCCAAGTGGTATTTAAAAACCTGAAAAACAGAGAACCAACCAAAGTGCAACTTTTACTTTGAAGACAAAGGATCTTGGTTTCCGGTTTGTGTCAAACTTTTCACAGTTTCATCACCACTCGGAGAGTGGTCGGCATCTTCCATGTCAACTACAAACAACTGTGGCAATTTCCTGGAGACCAAAGCAATCCGGAGGAAATTTTCACCATCTTTTTTCCCACACAATCAATGGGTAACAGATGGACATGGACCGGCCTCTAGCCCGGTGTGAATGGCCTTAAACTGTCACCACTATTATCACACATCCAAAATAGTGGATAGGATAAGAAGATTGAGTTGGGAAGTGGAGATTGGTCTACTGTCAGTCAGTTACAGGAGTATCGGTACTCATTTCTGTGTCAAGATGAATTCAACAAAAATTCAAACAAGGTCTAATAAAAAACAAGATGCAAATGTGACCGGAAGAATAAGAGAAAGCTGGACACTTTGATCAGAGTTTTAAAAAAATATGGAAACTGTACTGGTTAATATCCAGCATATGAATCCTGATCAACTGATAAAAATGGTCTCCGACAAACAATACCACCTCCCTCCCCCGAATCCAAAGACCATTTCAAACTGCACTAAATCTCTCTTCTCCATACAGTCAAACACTGTTTGTTTTTTTAAATCTAATTTATGTGTTTCAATATTTAATAAACAGACCCCATTTACTGTGTTCTACTGTAATTCATTGTAATCTGGAGTAGCTAACTCAAATTCTGTCAAAGAAGGCCCACATTATTTTATTTATACTCCATTCAGGCCTGTGCTGCTAATATACCACCAGTCTTTTTTTATGTTTATCCATAAACAAAAAGAGGCGGTTATATAAGTTGGATTTCCTTGTTTCTGAAAAAGCTCGGTACCCATGCAAGTACAGTCATTCATGACTCAGTGACAGATGATGCTCTTGCAGGCCTCTACTGGCGTCTGAGAGGGAGGCTGGGTTGTCGGAAGCAGTGGGTGGACAGGGCAGGCAAGCGCGAGGAAACGAAGCAAGCGGTGGGAGGCACACAATGGCGTATCGTTCACCGACGGACACCCACACAGACACACACTCATGGAAACGCGTATAAAATGTATTTATGTAACAGGCTTTCTGCCTAGAGCAAAGTACACGAGTAGATCCTCTTCCTAAATAAAAATAGACACATCGTTTGAAACAGATGCCTCTTCAAGACGTGACGTAAAACATTTCCCTTGCCATACTTCTTATTATATGTTACATTGCGTCAAGATGCCAAATGCATTGTGCATAACGCTTGGCATGTATTTAAAGTAATTCACTTGTCGCCGAAGAGGTCTCCTGAAAGATGCAGTTTGCGGTAGGTGCAGGGATTGAGAGCGCTTCCTCTGCCTGCAAAATTCCCCCTGAATTTATTTCAGCTACTTTGTGTTGGCTTTGTGTAAGACAATTACGCATTTGTTTGTCTCCATAGAATTTTCAGTTTTCAATTTTAACCCTTACAACCGAGTAAGCCAGCTTCCAAATTAATTGCGGGATTATACTAAAAGATTCTGAAATAATAACGGGCTTTCAGTGCTTCCCACTCCCATTCCCTGTACTACATATTATGCAGATGAATTGAAAGCAGTCAAAGGACCAACTATAGAGCATGCTATATATATACCATTACAGTATAGCTCAGCCCACAGAGAAGGGTTTGTGTAATGGAAATAATCTAAAGGGAGCTATAACAGATGTTAACTAAGCTGTGGCTTTAACGTGGTTGTTCTATAAGACCGTTAATTCAATGTTCATCAATAAGCTCTGAGGTAGAAAATGGGTTAAGAAGATTGCCACCCTTTGGGCAGCTGTCTCGATGAGCTTCTGATTATCTTTTTGGACATTTGCGAATGTAAAAAAGGGGAGGTCCTTGAGCCAAACTGAGGAATTTCCATCGAAGTGATAACCTTTAACATAATGATCCTTCATAATACCAAAATACTTAAAGATGCATTCAAACAATTAAAGTTATTTTAGTTTAAGTGTTGTCTTTTTAAATGATTTAAAATGTGTTAACTTTTTTATATAAACACATTTCACATGGCAGTAACCCAGCGAACAAAGAAAAGTAGACACAGTCATACTGCCCAAGTTTAAACCAAGCATCAGAATGGAGAAGAAAGACAACTGAATGCCTTTGAATGTGTTGTGCATGGCTGTTAGTACCACACAGGCTGGTCTGAATATTTCAGAAACTGCTGATCCACTGGGATTTTCCCACACAATCATTTCTAGGGTTTATGGAGAAAAAGAATGGTCTGGAAGAGCATCCCCGGTCTTGACGCCATTATGACATCTTACAAGTTAAAGTAGGGTCATTTAATTTTCCATGCAGCTTCACCAGTGTAGTTTACCCAGGACAAATTCACAATCCTCAAATGATACAACAACAATCCCCAGCTTTGGTTCAGCCAAAGCTAACATGAGGCTATTGCAGTCTATCATAATGTTTTTTTCTTTTTCTGTTGCAATCCGTTGTAATCGTTCTCCACTGAGACAATGCCAACTGTATTTACAATTTTTTCAAATTCTAAACATTGCTCAAAACCCGTCTGGCCAGAATAGTCTGCTTTTTGATGCCAGTGAGGAGTTTCCTGTCAGTAAGAACAAAAAGCTGAAATAAATAAAATATTATTCACACAACAAGCTATCCTTATTTGTAATGTGACACACACACCTGTTCATACATACAGCCATATTTGATCTCAAGAAGATTAGACCTGTAAAGCTATTTGTGTTTCAGTTTCTGGAATTATATTCTTTGATTACTGTTGTCCATGTGTTTGGTTTTCTTTAGCTCTCAGTGATCTTAGTTCTCTCTCCATCCATCGATCCATCCACCCATCCATCTTCTTGTGCTTATCCTGGGCCAGGTCGCGGGGGCAGCAGCCCAAGCAGAGAAGCCCAGACCTCCCTCTCCCCAGACATCTTCTCCAGCTTGTCCGGGGGAACACGAAGGCGTTCCCAGGCCAGCAGAGAGATATAATCTCTCCAGCGTGTCCTGGGTCTGTCCCGGGCCTCCTCCCAGTGGGACATGCCCACAACACCTCAGGAGGCGCCCAGGAGGCCTTGTTAGATGCCCTTCTCCTGTCACTCGTGACTCAGCTGCAAACCGTTCCAAAGCAAGCTGGAGGCCATCACCCAACGAAGCCAACAGAACCACATCATCTGCAAAAAGCAGAGATGAGATTCTGAGACCACCCAAGTGAAAGCCTTCCGCCACTTGGCTACGCCTAGAAATTCTGTTCATAAAAATTACAAACAGAATCGGTGACAAAGGGCAGCCCTGGCGGAACCCATCACCCACCAGGAACGAGTTCGACTTATTGCCGGCTATCCGGACCAAGCTCTTGCAACGGTTGTATAAGGATTGAATGGCCCGTAGTAATGGGCAAGACACCCCATACTCACGGAGCACCCCCAACAGGACAGCCCGAGGGACACGGTCGAATGCCTTCTCCAAGTCCACAAAACACATGTAGACTGGTTGGACAAACTCCCATGCACCCTCAAGTATCCTCGAGAGGATAAAGAGCTGATCCAGTGTTCCACGACCAGGACGACCAGCCTTCAGGAACACGGAGCAGACCTCATCCACCCCAGGGGCTCTGCCACCAAGAAGTTGTTTAACTGCCTCAGTGACCTTGCCCCCGGAGATTGGCAGGTCATCCCCTTCGTCCCCAGACTCTGCTTCCTCTATGGAAGACGTGCCAGTGGGATTAAGGAGGTCCTCGAAGTATTCCTTCCACCACCCGACAATTTTCTCAGTCAAAGTCAGCAACACTCCACCCGCACTATACACAGTACAGGTAGAACACCGCTTTCCCCTCCTGAGTCGCCTGACGGTTTGCCAGAATCTCTTCGAGTTCTCCACTACTCTCTCCCTTAGTGTTTATCTCAGCCTGTGTTTAGTCTCTGTGTTTGTTCATCTCCTGTGTCTCCCCAGTCAGTCGTGTCTCCTTGTCAAGTCCACGTCTCCATGTCTATCTCCTGTTTCCTGTTTTATTGTGATAGTCCCTGTCCTGTGTACAGCGTTTTCAGTTTTACTTCCTCACTGTCTCATTATGTTTGACTACTCCCAGCAGTGCTCTCCTGCTGTGTTTCATGCCCTCGTTACTCCCTTGTGTATTTAAGCCCTGTGTTTTCTTCTGCCTGTTGTTGTGTCGTACCCTCACTGTGCTGTGTTTTCCCCTCTGTGCTTATGGTAATGGTCTGGTTCTCTGTTCCTGGTTTTGTTTTCTAATTTCCCTGTTTTCTAATTAGAGCTTAGTGCTTTGAGTTTCTAGTTTTAGTTTCCTTGTATTTCATATTTGAGTTTTTCCAGCAAATAAAGCTGCCCCTTTGAGTTTAATTTTTCCCTCTGAGAGTCCTGCATTTAGATCCTTCCTCCTGCCTGCCACACAGCACACACCATGACAGAACTGCATAATAATCTACAGTAGAGGTAAAAGGAAAGTACACATTTTTAAGAAGGACCTGATCATTTTTTTATCATGAAATATAAAACTTAGAAGTGGCAGAAGGTGTAATTTCTTTTCACCATATCGCTATATGAAGGTCCTTTGCACGTGCATGTACCATGTAAAAACACAATCAAAAGGCAGACGTCAGCTGTATATTCAGTGCTCACATGTTTTTGTAACTACAAAATAAAAGCATGTCATTTTGAACCGGCATGACTTCAAACAGTTTGTTTTCATATAAAAAAAATATTGAATTTCCAGTCATTTGCATTCTGGTGTAGGTAACACTGGCATTTTATCACCACACTAGAAATAGCAATGCATTTTCACTTAAAAAAAATTAAGTAATTAATAACTTCAGTGAAGTGCCATGCAGTGGGCTAAATTGGACCATCGTGGGAGACGGTCTCTGTGCCCCAGTCAATATGTTTGACTTTTTGTTTGTAGTGTCTTCTTTCAGTACAGTATGAGAGGAAAGCGACTGTGTGAGAATTATTTTGATGCTGATAAGTTGTCATTTGTAGTCTATTAAGAAGGAGCTTTCTTGCAGCTGTCTCTGGCCCATTTACAGCTGCTATTTTTGAACACACTGCCCCCCAAAGGCTGGGAATAGCACCTCGTAGTCGAAGCCGATGCAGATCTGTTTAGCACAATAACAACTGTCTGGAGACGGTAAAGACGATCACTATCAATGGAATTATTTTTCATATTAAGGAATAATACCACTTTAATAGATTTTGACAAGACTGAACTGTGTGGTATAGAGAAGAATACATTAAAACAGGTTTAAAAGCATTAAGAAAATGGCATGCCACTTAATAAATAAGCACTGAATATACAGCTGACGTTTATGCCAATAAACAAAATGATTTATGTTTCTCACAAAAAGAGTCAATCATGAACCCCCACCTTCCAGGAGTGCTGCTGTTACTGAGATGATGGAGGCATCAGTGAGAGTCCCAGTAGATCAATGGTCACCACACCAATCTCTGCAGTCCTCATCTATTGTGCCTGTGGGAGGTCAGCTGTCAGTGGGGGAAAAGAGACACTTACAGGGACGTAGATGGCTGTAATTCAAAGAACAATAGAAGGAACAAAGAAACAAGGAAAAGGGTGGTTAGACTGAGAAAAAAATGTTACACAGTGTATTATCTGTACGGTATTATCTGTTTTATTTTGTGGCAAAATGGTAACTATAATGTTTGTGGTTTTATATTTTATTTTAACATTTTATCCAACACACAAATAAAAAAAAATACAAGACAATAATTGGGAAAATGTTAATGAAAGGTAGCCAGATCTATCTTTACCACACCAAATCTATTTGCTGTGGTGAAGTTTAGCAGTAACAAATATCACATTAAGCCACATTAAAAAAAAAAAAATCTGTACAAATAAAGTGAATCTCTATGAAGAGAGCTTGCCTTCGGTGGGACGGGAGTGATCAGAGCAGAACAGTCAAACCTGGCCAAGTTACAGTGCAGGTGAATGGGGCTTCACAGGGTTTTATCATTCATCTTAGCTACAGGTTAACATCAAGTGAAACACTTTCACAGCTTCTGTCAATTTCTCTCTTTTACCAGAACGTCTTTCATCCATGAATTAGTTCTGCTGTATTCAAAGAAAATCTGCATTAATTATACAAGTAACTTCAATAAAACCTTTGACCAATATTCATGAATAACATCAGGACATTCATCCTTTTTCCCCCCACACAACTCTCAGTGGAGTTCCCATGTTTTTTCACTCTCCATCAAACTTTAACTGGGTCACAATACATTTTGGCCATCTCTGATTTTTGCAAGCATATTATGTGAAAGTAGAATATAGAACCATCACCTGTTTTTACTGAATCACAGGTAAACAAAGGAGTCCTCAAGAAAGCTGTATAGCCTGCAGTAACGAGAGCTGGTGCCATTAGCGGGGTCCCTGCTGGATCCTCGGTGGGGGATGGGAGATGGAGTAAATGTATGGATTGTGGCCTGTGAGGCACATTTTGTCTGTGTTGTTGTTGTTGGGGGTGCTGAAACAAAGGAAAAGACAACAGAAGACACCATAAGTATTCATTTTGTTGACCCTCCTGTCTTATTGAGAGCTTTTAGTCAGACTCAGTTCTGAGGCAAGGAGGAAAGAGGTCCAGCTGGTCTCTCTGAACTACACAGCTTTATTATTGATGCACTGATTTGCTCTTCTTTTTCATTCCATGACACATAATTTGTATTCCTTATCCCATGACAGCTCCGAAACATTTTTTCTCTTAATTTGACTGACTTCATGTTTAAAGACAGGAGAGAGATCAATATTTTCCTTTCTGTGGTCAGTTCCTCTGGTTTCTTTGGGTTAGGAGAACATGTGAGTCCCCGTGCAACAGGAGAGCTGGGTTTAGAAGCAAATCTCCAACCCACTTAGATTTCCTAAAAAAATCATTACGCTATTAATTGCAGCACAAATTCCCTGTGGAACCCGGACAGTTTGCACGGGAGAGGTGCAAAGTGATGTTGCACGTGGAGGCCCCACATATCTCTTCAGACAGCCCACACATGCAGTGAAATTGCTCTCCGTTAGCGATGCAGTGCACTCTCAATTGTTTGTTTTTGTGGAAATTCACAGTAGCATCAACCTCGGCCTCTCTCACAGGAAGACTGTGTGCAGAAATACAGAGGGGGGGGGGACATCCAGCATTTCAGCTGTAGTTTCAGCTGCTCCAGGCTGTGTACTTATACTGAGAGCATGGCACAGATCGGCAAAGAGCCAAACCAAATCAGCAGCTAAGAAACCATTCATTATAACATTCCTGCTGTCTCGTTTACGGCAAACAAAAGCAAACACAGCATTCACAACTTTAAAAGACTAACTCAAAATTTCTCTTTTTACAGAGTCACTTAAAGAATCCACTTTTACTGATCAAATATTACTTGTTTGTTTTGCATTTTGCTTAAAAAGTGAGTGAAGTCAAACATAAAATGCATGACTTTGGGAAATGAAAATATGTTCTCAAAGCAAAATGTAAAAATCTCCACAAACATTTTGAGTTCTTCCAAACTACGCCACGCTTCTTCTTTCTCTCTCCTTCTTTTCTTTCTGAACACGGCTCTGGTTTTACCTCCACCTTCCTTTGGCAGGGTTTCTCCTGCCTCCTGTTCCAGCCGGCACACCTGTCTGCATCTACTCGTTACCCTGAGATTCAAAAGGCCAGCTCAAACTTCCACTCTTTGCCAAATCCTTGTTACCTTTGTGGTGTGAGTCAAGGTCTATTCCTGGGAGTTTTAAAAGGCCAGCTTATTGTTTCCAGATGCTTGACTTTACCTTCTCATCTGCTCACCTAGTATGTGTGTTTTGGATGGATCAAGAACTGAACATGTAGGGTAAGAAATCTCCAGGTTAAATTAAAATAAAAAATTAAGCTGTCTGTGAATTATCTCTGTCACTGTCACCTGGGAACTTCACCTGCCTCCTCCACCTTTTTCCAAGTTTACAAGGAAAATGCAATCCTCCAGTGTCCTCCAGCTCAATCTCTTGCAATTTAACAGATTAAAACTTACCTGAATTCTGATTTAATTGTTGCTTTTGCACATAAAGAGCTAAAATTTGCATTAGTCTTCTGGGTCTTGTATTTGAGTCCATTCCTTCTTGTGAATATGATACGATAAGGTGTAATGTGTCTGAATGAAGGTAAGTCAGTTGGACAGAACTACAATGTGATCTCTCATGTGATCACTTTGTCCTGTGCCTACAGGTCATGTTTTGAAACCTGTTTTGTACTCCGTTGTATGCACAAAGCATCAGGTTTGTTAAGGTGGATTACCTTTGTTGCAATCCATATTCTTCTTTCTCTGCCATTGCTTCCTCTGTCTTGCTCAGTATCACAATAGTCTTCAGTCACTTTCCAACCCTTCCCTCTTCTTTAAGGAAAGGTCGGACAAAAAGTACACTTTAATAATTGCACAAAAGCATCTCAAATATCTGTTTACTTCATGAATCTTTCCCTGAAGGCTTAATTTACAAATACTGCATGAGGAAAATGCATTTATCAGGTCACTGTGAAGGGCACAGATGGTTCTGAATCCATAAACATGAGCTCATTTGAGCTTTGGGAAGGTGCTGCATTGTGCGGAGATGTCAAGCACAGTGATGGTGGGCTTTGGTCACCCCGTGTGTCCTTTCTCCTGCAGAGAATCCTAATAGCAGATGGTAAAAATATACAAACTATTGCATAAGGATAGGTCAGTGAAGGTCGCCATGGGCGCTATCTTCAAGGCAGTTGCTGGTCACTGTAGGTTACATAAAAGAGTGACTTGCATACCTTTCAAATTCAATCAAGCAGCTCAATGTGTTTAGGGATAAGGAGAGGGATCTAGGGATATTAATGGTGTGTTAGTAAAACAAGTAAATGTCAGTGAATATTAATTTCCTGATATTTGCTGACAAATTAAAGAAAGAGAAGGATAAAGTGTCTTATTGTTGGGACACCATGTGCTGCCTGAATAGCTTCAATGCAACGTGGCATCGATTCTACTGTATATTTTGGTGAAGGTAGTCTATAGAGTGGTTGATCTCATAAGTACAAAATTTCCCATATGTGTTCAAGTGATTCAATGTTTGACGAGTGTGAAGAGCATAGCATGTGAGTCACAGCTTTTTCATACTCATCAAACCACTCAGTGACACTTAGGGGTTGTCATCTTGAAAGAAACGGCTCTGACACAGCTGCTGGCATCTCACAAATACACACAGAGTGTGCTTTAGTGGCTCTTGATGCACCATTAACGCTCACGTGGATGTTCGGGAACAACCTTTTGGCGCTTCATTTAATTGCACTGGGTATGCATGTTTTCAGTTAGATAATGCTGTGACTGTTTTCCTAAACCTAATTTGTTCGGTGTCTAAACTAAACCGGATCGTGAAAGTGGTGAAAAACTATGTGCAAGCTAAACTAATAAGCAAGGTGTGCCAGGCACCTAAGAAAACGGATTCCTTGCACATAGCTTTTGAAATATGAGCAGAATTGGATTAAATGACACACTTTTGACACCCAACCCCACTGAAACCATTTTGGACAGTATAACATGCTCTCTTCTGTTTCATGCGAACCACCACTATGTCTGGTTGATACACCACCAGCTGCTTGTCTGTCTGGGACTTGTAGGAATTCAGATTTGCTGCTCTCAAAATACTTTCAGTGGTGTGTACCATCTGGACCTGGGAACACATTTCGTTGTATGTCTCCGTGCACCCTCCCCCAGATTGTGTCTCACACTGTGCTACTACACTCACTGACTACTTTATGACGTACAGGTTTTTTTGGTTCAACTGTTTATTAAAGCATATATCTAACTAGCTCAATGCATTTAGGCATGTAGCCATGATCCAGACAATCTACTGAAGTTCAAACTGAGCAACAGAATGGGAAGGAAAGCTGATTTAAATGAGTCTGAATATGGCGTGGTTGTTGGTTCAAGACAGGCTGATCTATTTCAGAAACAGCTGATCTACTGGGATTTTCCTGCACACAACCATTTCTGAGATTTACAGATAATACTCAGAAAAAGACCAATCTATCTAGCTAAGAGATAAGACTACAACGTCCAGACTGCTTAAAGCTGATAGGAAGGCAGCGGTAACTCATATTGAAGCAGATGGGCTACAGCAGCACAAAACCACATCTCGCCTGATCTTCTGCTGCCACTCTTTTGCAATTACATGAGTTCAACAAAGCTTTACAATAGAACCACGGCATGCTCAACCTCTGATGGCCGCTTCCATCATGGTAACGCACCATGTCACAAAACTCAAACCATCTCAAACTGGTTTCCTGAACACGAATCACTCAAATTACATCTGCAGTCACCAGATCTCCAGTAGAGCACCTTTGGGATGGATAAATAGAAGATTTGCAACATGAGTGTGCAGCCGACAAATCTGCAGCAACTTGGTGATGCTATTATGACAATGTGGACCAAATTTCCTTTTCCACAGTCTGTAACTTGGGTCCTGTTGACTGTGATATTCTCCTGCCTCTGTCCAAACAGAGTGGAAGCTGTTTAAAGAGCACATCTGTGCCAGTGTTAAAAAAAATAAAACATTTACTATGTATATGGCCTTTTTTTTACTAAATATTTAACACCTATTCTAAGGAATTGGAATGCTAATCTATTGTACAGGGACAGTTTGAAGTTTGATCCTGACTCTTTAAATTTTGTTTAAAACAAAAGGAAGACTCTTTGCTGTGTTGCACAATTTTGGATTTGGTGTAACCATTCATTTTTTTGAATTACAGTAACTTCGTTCTTCCAAAAGCTATCAAACCACAATTTCTCTCATGCC
The DNA here is from genome assembly GCA_015052645.1 of Benitochromis conjunctus. Classification (NCBI taxonomy): domain Eukaryota; kingdom Metazoa; phylum Chordata; class Actinopteri; order Cichliformes; family Cichlidae; genus Benitochromis; species Benitochromis conjunctus. The sequence goes on along the minus strand of VOQK01009784.1, from coordinate 65,386 downwards.
AGAGGTCAGGAACAAAAACATGCGAATCACTTCTAGTCATATCTTCACAATATCACCACTTCGTCCCATAGAGATTGCTATCTAGGCTGAGCTGTGTACCGTAAAGATCCTTCAGTCTGTGCGCTTCTTTACACAGATGGCGAGATGCCTCTGGGGCTGCAAAGGGAGTCTGTGGAGAAACGAGGTAATAGACTCAGAGTAACGCACAGAGGAGACTTCATCCCTTATCAGTGGCAGTGCTGACTCCAAGCAGGATGGCTGAACTCTGAGCTGAATAGTTTTGACTGACAAAAGGGGCTTTTTATCTCTGTTAATGATCCAGGTATTGAAGGTGAAACGATGAACTGTTGCATTAATGTGCTTTTTAAGAGTATGCACAGTCAGAACAAGTTTGGACGCACCGCTTCATGGCATATTATAACTAAAGGGAACCAAACATTAAACAAACATGTGGATATATGCAGTAAACAAAACAATATGTTTGCTTTTTCTGACACATAAACAGATATTTATACAGAAACAATGTGCGGTGACAACGTGTGGCCCTCACACATACCTCAGACCATGCATACGCATATATTTAGAGCCAGTCAAACCTAATCACATGATTTAATATTATACAACATACATGTAGAAAATCATTTCACCAGAACCACTGCGTGACACAACAAAAGTGATGAATATGCATTTGTCTTTCGTATGTCTCGTCGGAATGTGTTCGATCAGCTCCCTGAAGACAGAGCATCTGTTCAGTGCAGCAGTTGCCATTATCGTGTTATTAATGTAGCAATATCTTGCTAACAACACATGCCTCCTCCCACTGTAAGCACTGAATGATAGCTTCCACTGTAAAGTTGCTTGGAAGGCAGGAAACCTGCTTTCCTGCGCATTTGCACCAAGGATGAGGATATGTGTAAGTTTATTACAGAGCTCAGGTTAAATTATTTATTTGGTATGTTTTGTTCTTTTGATTTGTCATTCCAATTAACATTTCAACCACTTTAAGTTTAATTAGGCTGTTTTTTTTAATGGAGCAATTTGAATATATTGGAACTTTTAAACAAATCATTATCTGCAGGTTGGATTCCATATAAATGTAGCTGTCCACTTAAAAAAAAAACACATTACTGTCACATCAGTATAAAATAAATGCTGCTGCCGGATGTTCCCATGCTGGTGGACTAGTTTCTGAAGTAATGGGCTCCATGTTTCATGTAGCAATCAAAGAAATCCAAGTGCACAGGTTTGATTGGGGCACAATTGTCTACAGCCACAGTCCACGTCCACCTTAAACTCTTGTTACGTCACAATTTATCAATAAAGGCACATATTTAATTGTAATATCATTTTAGGAATCTGTGCAGGTCCAGGACTCAACCATGATAAATGAGTGTAGACACTCACTGTAGTACCTCTCTCCTGAACTGCTCTGTAAATTTGGATTCATCACTCCATCAGACCTGTTGCCACTGATTTTTAGTCCTCTTCTTGTGTAATTTGGAATCTCTCAGCCTTCTATAAGAATGGCTTCCTGGTAGCCATCTTTCCACTGAGACCATTTCTGGTGAGCCTTCAGTGAACGCTTATGAAGGGCCATCTCTCCGGTCCTGCGTCAGGATTTTTTTTTTTCTTATTTCTTAATAACATGACTTTCAGATATTCTTCACCTGCTGTTCATTCTTTGACAAAACATATTAGGAAACAAGAGATGGTTTGAGACTTCTGCACAATACTGTATGTCTAATAAAGCTATTCACACTAATGACCATTTATTTTGAAGACAGTTTTAAAACCTCAATGATATGAAGTGTAAAGACAGATGATTTTCAAAGCGTTCACTGAAGGTTTATTAGAAATGAGATTTAATTTCTGTTCACTGGAAATCACGGGCCTGCTGTTTGGGATATTGCTGGATATTTAAAGACTCTGTAATAAGAGCAATAGGAATTAAAATCTGCAGCTGTTATCTTTAAGTAAAGCTCTTCAAAGCTCATCAGTTATTTCTGAAAAATAACCTAATTCTGATCAGGTCATGATTAATAATTAATAATTGTTTTATAATTAGAATTATATTTTCCCATAACTTGACCTTGTGGGGGGTTTTATGGTTTCTTGGTACTGTTGTCTTTTCTCTCCCATGTTGGTGCTCATGAGGTCACTAAAAACATCAGAATGATCACAGACACAGGAGCATTCTGGGACGTGATCCATGAAAAGTAAAAAGAAATCTGTGAAGATTTCCCGGTGAGAGCTGCCTGGCCTGTGTGTCCTGGCAGAAGGAGAGTGTTGGCAATGAAGAACAAAAAAAAAGAGAGAGAGAAAGATGAAATAAAGATTTACTCAAACAGGAAGCTGCACTGTATCCCCCAACTGAGGAGATTACACAGAGAACAATGCCATAATGCCAGAGGAGACAGCGAGCACGCATCCAAAAATAGCTAATGGACTTGTTTCTAACATTTGGTTGAAGTCTACACTGTATTTGGTTTAATCCAGGGATGTATTTGCAGGGATAAACTCACCATTTGTTGTATATTTTCACAAATCTGAGAAGATAATGGGCAGAAACATTAACAGCACGGGAAGCTCTGGCAGAAATTAAACAACTCTTTGGTAGTGTTGCAAAAGTGATGCTCAAGAGCTCCGTTTTCCATTTTCCAGGTGATGCACTGAAAATGCAACTGTGTGTATGATTGTGTGGTTGTTCACACTTAAGTTTGACATGTTTAGCTGCAACTATGACAAACTGATTATGTTTAACAAAAACTTCCTAATCAATGCCGTTTCTATTCCCAAACTTTCTTAGAAAATATGCTAATATAATCACAGTAAGTGGCTTTATGTTGCCCTCGGGACCTCTGAGAAACAAGTATTCTTTTAAATGGGATTATTCCAATTCATTTCCCTATCAAGAGCTTCACTGAAGACTAGCCGCTTACGTTGCCATGGATGTCTCAAAAATGACTGAGGTATTTGGCCAGAAAAATAAAGAGGCTCTGGATACTCAAGAGAAGAAAAAAAAACACTTTGGAGTGCAGTGGAGAGCTGCTGCTTTATCTTATCTCACAAGGTGTCAGTTTCCATGTTTTCACCCAGCTTCAGCAATGATCTTTGCTCCCTGTGGGGCTGAAAGGAGCTATTCAAACGGCAAGTTTATGTTGTGCAGCAGCTACAGAGAGCTAAATACAGAAAATTAACAGTGATGAAAATGTCAAATATTCTCTGGTTCTATCTTTTCTAATGTTATATTATACATTATACTCCCCAGCTTTGTTATATCGCTGCAATTCAGCTTTTGTTTCTTTCTATAACTGCTGGTTGGAGAAAATAATAATAATTTACAGATGTCACATGTTATCCCGTGGCACTGCTATTCTGTATTAAGTAAATACTCCGAATACTTTGAAAGCACATTTAGAGACAAGACTAATCGGCTTATGTGAACATTTTCTGAGACAAAACACAATATTTTCTTTGGTTTGGTTCTTAGATTAAAGCATAAGAAGGAGGGATGTTGAGTTCAAAATGTTTTATTCTTTCTTCTATTGATTTCCTTTTAAGGCTCTAAACAATTATCCTGTGCATTCACTGATGTCCACACACATTAGTGTCTGTTGAGTATATCGCTCTAAAGCTCATTAACGGATCTTCACGCCGACAGATCATTTGTCCAATGGTTGTTTGGAATCCACTGGTTGTCCAATAGTAATCCAGCCTGAGCTGACGCTGCGTGCTTATTGGTGAGTAGTGTTAGTCTGCCTCCTTTTCGTTGATGCCTTTCATTTGGTCAAGGTTGCACTTGCAGTTATAACAGTAGGACGCGACTGCTGTTTACGCGCAAACACAGAGAACAGCCCGATCAGCCGAGGCTCTGCCGAAACTTCTCCTGTTTCTATTTGCACACCCCGGAGGAATCTCTCAGGAGCAGCCATGGATGAAATGGAGGAAGAGTTAAAATGCCCTGTTTGCGGCTCATTTTACCGGGAGCCCATCATACTGCCGTGCTCCCATAACATTTGCTTAGCCTGTGCTCGGAATATTCTTGTGCAAACCCCCGACGCCGAGTCTCCACAGAGCAGCCGAGCCTCCGGGTCCGGGGTCTCCGATTATGATTATCTGGATTTGGATAAAATGAGTTTGTATAGTGAGGCGGACAGTGGCTACGGTTCTTACGGGGGCTTCGTGAGCGCTCCGACCACCCCTTGCCAAAAATCACCAAACGGGGTTCGGGTTTTCCCCCCGACTGTCCCTCAGCCGCAGCAGCAGCACCTTTTACCGCACCCCGGCTCCCTAACTCCGATCCCTCGTAACTCTTGCATCACCTGTCCGCAGTGTCACCGCAGCCTCATCCTGGACGACAGGGGACTCCGCGGGTTCCCCAAGAACAGGGTGCTGGAGGGGGTGGTGGACCGGTATCAGCAGAGCAAAGCGGCCGCTCTCAAATGTCAGCTCTGCGAGAAGAGTCCAAAGGAGGCCACCGTGATGTGCGAGCAGTGCGACGTCTTCTACTGCGACCCGTGCCGCCTGCGCTGCCATCCTCCCCGCGGTCCCCTCGCCAAGCATCGCCTGGTGCCGCCGGCGCAGGGGCGGATAAGTCGCCGCACCAGTCCCCGCAAAATTTCCACTTGCACAGAGCACGAACTGGAGAATCTCAGCATGTACTGTGTACAGTGCAAGATGCCTGTATGTTATCAGTGTTTGGAGGAAGGGAAACACGGCACGCATGAGGTCAAAGCTTTAGGCGCAATGTGGAAACTGCACAAGGTACGTGCGTAAAAATGATCGGGGTGCAAAGATTTGTCTTCTCCGCCTTCAAGTGCGTCTGTTTCTGTCTTTATTTGTGTTTGTGGACGCTCTGCGCAGTGATTCAACATCCTCTGAGCTGAGCAACAAGTCTGTGTTCGAAATAATTTGCGCTGTCGTGTCAGCTCTGCTTAGCATCCGGTAGAGAGGTACAGAGCTACGGGGTGTTCCTTCTGCCGCTTTGGATTTAAATGAGTGTTTAACAATAGTAAGAGGATGCATTTTATTGCCTGATACACGGTCCAGCTTCATGTGGCACTGCCTTTATCCAAACACTGTCAAACAAACCTGATAGGCAGTCGTTCATTTTAAATTTTACCTCACGAGTGGACAGCTAGAAACTGCTGTTTTCAATTTGCATGACAATATAAATGATGACCATCTGTCTCACGAGATTCCAACATAAAATTCCTTCAGTGCTTTGACAGCTCACAGGCGCCCTGGAGATCATTAGGCATGGCAAACGCCGAAGCTATGCTTTATTAAGAGTGGGGAATGAAGCACAGATGCAGGCCTGTGGTGTGAATTGAGAAGCTATTTTGGAAACTGAGTTGTTGTGGGCAGGAGAGGCAGAGCTGAGATTATCTACGCCTCTGCATCAACAACTCTCACCTCCAAACTCCAGCCTTCAATGAAGAAGGGAAGAATGTGGCGCTAGATATAACTCACACATGCACCCACACACACACCCACACACACACACACACACACACACACACAGGGAGCGTGATGTGTAGCGGTGGTGTCTCCTGGTTTCCATGATGAAACCAAAAAACAAACAATAACCAGCACTCAAACAATATTGAGTGCTGGTGAACAAGCAACACAAGCACATCATTATCTCCCCATCCTCTTCATCTACACTCATCAGTCTGGTTATATATGTCTCCAGAACAGCAATTTAAAAGCGCCCCACTCCAATCATCTCTTGTAGGGAGATAGTGTGTTACTTCAGATGCGATAGACAACTGTAAAATTGCTGGGAATATCAGATGGGGTCGAACATTTCAGTCATACTAAATTTCCATCGGATTGAAAAGTTGCCAGTCTGTTCTGCGTAATCATGCTTGGATCTAAAATGGAAAAAAATGAGTATTTTTAGAAGCTAATCAGTGGTACCAGGCATTTTAGTGCCAATATTCACCTGGTGGCGCTTTTTTATTTATTTATTTTTTGACTGTATCTCATGACACCTGGTTATTTCTGATCTATCATCTGAAGCTGCCCA
>VOQK01009784.1:40449-56181 GCA_015052645.1 Benitochromis conjunctus | reverse complement strand
AACCACCCCACGTTCAAGGTCCTTTAAATTACCTTTCTTTCCCATTCTGATGCTCGTTTTGAACTTCAGCGGGTCATCTTGACCATGTCTGCATACCTAAATGCATTGAGTTGCTGCCGTGTGATTGGTTGACTAGAAATTTATGTTAATAAGCAGTTGAACAGGTGTACCTAATAAAGTGACCAGTTGGTGTAAGTGCACAACAACATTGTTCAGTAATAGTCCAACGCCGTGCAGCGATACAGCTCACTCTACCCTTAAATATGTCTTTGTTATATATGACTCTGTGTAGATAAAAGACATCGTTGCTCAGTTGTTTAAGAAAGCACTAATAAATGACATGAGCAGAGGGCAACGTCTGGCCTGAGGTTTGTAAAAAATGAATTTTCACAGTGGGCGTAAGCTTCAGTGTCTTAAAGCCGTTTAGGTTGATGCTGCTCCATTAAAGGCACTGATATTTACCCCTCAAGCTATCATGTAAAGAGATTATCTGTGTAAATGTTAATGAAAGAGGGAGATAAGAAAGCAGCAAAATGAGAGCGACAGAATGACCCCAAACACCCCAAAGAGAAGAAGTGAACCAGAGAATGAGCAGGAAGGAGAGGCAGAGCAGCGCTGAAGGTCTCATCAGTGAGGTAAATGAGTTGGGTTTGCACAGAAAACACTGACATATTTTTATATAACTTCTCCGAGTGAGAACACAGACTGTCTGAATATTTTAGCTTGCTCGAGGCCTGCAACTGGAGAGAGATAAATGCCTAGAAAATCCACAGTGCCATTTCTCTTTTGTGGCCCAACTGGGGAAAGAACAAAAAAAAAAAAAAAGAGTTATTCTTTTCAGCTCAAGCAGTCAAATGTTTTAAACAGCATAATTTTTTTTGCTCTGCTACATCTGGCTGCTCTGAAACAGTCAGCCCACATTATTAAATAAGGACACCAAAAAAGTGAGCTCAAACTGAGACGTGGGCAGCACAAGTTAAATTGTGCACTGACCTTGTTTTTGTCAGCGTAACTCCCAGATTTATCATCAGCATCATCAGCGTCATTGTCCTGACCGTAAAGTGGCAAACCTTGAAGTGGCACTGATGTAATTATCATCAATCTGTTCTCAGAGTCTTGTCTAATTAGCTTCAAGTATGGATATAGCTGAACAATTAATTTAATAGGAAGAGTTGCAAGGTCCCATTACCAGACGACGTTCAGACTTTTCAGTGACATCTGTAGGTTGTTTTTGCTTAAAGTAATGAAACGGACATGATGAACTGACCAGGGCTTTCTACCTGGCACAAAATGTTGATTTTAAGTGGAACATCAGAATCAACAATGCCAATATCTAGGCCTAGGCAAGTGGTTGAAGGCTTCTGCATTCGTGACCTCAGAATCTCGTCTCTGCTTTTTGCGGATGATGTGGTCCTGTTGGCTTCATCAGGTGGTGGCCTCCAGCTTGCACTGGAGGAGTTCGCAACTGGATGTGAAGTGGCATGTATGAGAATTAGCAGCTCCGAGGCCATGGTCCTCAGCTGGAACAAGGTGGAGTGCCCACTCCATGTCAGAGATGAGTTGCTGTCCCAAGTGGAGGAGTTTAAGTATCTTGGGATCATGTTCACAAGAAATGGAAAACGGTAACGGAAGATCGACAGATGAGTTGGAACCATGGCTGCAGTGATGTGGACACTGTACCGGTCCGTCATGTTGAAGAGAGAGCTGAGTGTGAAAGCGAAGCTCTCGATTTACTGGTCGATCCACGTCTCTACCCTTACCTGTTACGAGCTGTGTGTAGTGACCGAAAGAAGGAGATCTCGGATACAAGTGGCGGAAATGAGCTTTCTTTGAAGGGTGGCTGGGCTCTACCTTAGAGATAGGGTGAGGAGTTCGGCCCAGAGTAGAGCCTCTACTCCTCCACATCAAAAGGAGTCATCTGAGGTGGTTCAGGCATCTGATTAAGATACCTCCTGGATGCATTGGTGTTCCCCCAGATAAGATGGAGGAAGTGGCTAGAGAGAGGGAGGTCTGGGCTTCTCAGCCCAGACCTTATTCTGCTGCTGCTGGTTAGTTACTGAGCATATATTCCTACTTGTTTAAAACTACTTGGTGGTCCCTCCACTTCCCCTGTGTAGTCAAGATCACCAGCATTTTGATCATAAAGATTATACCATCCAAGTACTTAGAATGTACACTTGCCACATGTGCAATTGTCAGTAAGAAAATAAATGATTTCCAATCATCAGGTACTTTCTGCCCAATTTTATCCATTTGAAATTTTCAGTTAGACCAGGAGGTATGCCTCTTGATCATCTGCAGCAGACGTCGGCCTCACTGATAAGAATAGATCACTTCTGCCCCATTTCCTGTGGTGCTGTCCCAAAGTCCTTCACACAACAACTCAGTTTGTCACATAGAGAAACTGTGGCAACTTTCAAATCCCCTCCTATAATTATTTTAGCTTTATCTGTCTTTTTGTGTGTGTGGATAGTTAACGGCTCCTTGTGCATTATTGATGATTTAAGTGATGAATAATGCACCAGCCACTTAGGTTCTCCTTGCCGAAGACAGTGTCGTACGGGATCTTGTTAAACACAGAGGAGAAACACAATCTGTGCCGACTCTTAACTCTTGCAACATGTCAGGGCTTAATTTTTTAACAACGAAAGGTTCCCATGATACAAAATATCATCAAGTCGCCCGCTGAATATTGCAAACTGAGTTCTCCAAGGATTGCCTCAGCTCATGTAAACAACCACAACCTTTCATGTTAAAGTCTCCGGTTGCTATCTCTGTAGAGAAAAGCACAATCAGTAATCAAGCTGTATAAAATTGCATAAATTTTCACGTTCTTTCATTTGGAGGCTGTGGGGGAAAAATGTATTATTTAATTTTGTTTGCTTCTTTTGTGTCTTTGTCATCCAGAAGTTGACCTTCTGTCAGCTTATGTCTGTTTACAGCATGTAGCCAAAATGACTGTGTATTACACGCGGGATTAAGTGTGCATAAAGAGAGTACTTAAAGAAAGTACTTAATACTGAGAGCGGAGCATTTCAGAGAGAGGTATCGCCGCGTTTTTGAAAGTAGGTTATGGGAAAATGCTATCTTTGCAGTGACAGGAATGGAAAGTTTTGTGCCTATGTGTGTTTTTAATTAGCAAGGAGTTGAGTGCTTTTACTTTTCTACTTCTGCAACTTTAAGAGCTTTGCAGTGACATTATACCTTCCTCCTACTGTCATTGCTTTAATCCAAAATGGCTCTGATGCCTTTCTGACATTCGCGCTTTCCTGTGACAGATTGGCTAGTTAACTCGGCCGTGGAGAGAAAATGAAACATGCAGAATGGCCCCGGAGCTGGTGGTGAATTATTCATGCTATGCACGTGTTCCCACTTGGCTTAATTACTAAGATGATTAGTACTTCCAAATAGCAGGGACATCCTAAGCCCCCCCGACCCCACTACCTCAACAACCCCTCGAAGCTCATCCCAAAACATTCCACCATCCTCTTCTCCAGTGTAATGTTGCACGATGTTTTTATTTCCACTATCCCTGAACAAGATGTATTTTATCCCCTGGGCCAGCTTGAAGTTGCATTGCATTAATGTAAGTAGAGGATTCAGCTGAAACTTCTAGAAAGCCCTATTCTCTCTGATGGTATCAGCCAGAACTAAAATCACAGTAGCATGAATCATGCCATGACAGTGAAATATATTCTCTTTTAAAAGCAATGAAAATGCAAATGGAAGAAGATGAGATGTAAATGTCATGCATTTTAAGTTATCGCTAAATATTCTCATCAATCATCTTAGAAATGATGAAAATCTCATTACGCTGCATGCAAACCAAAAATACAAGAATAAAAACTGTAACAAATAGATGAAGTAAAATATCTCTTTGGGATGTCATCAGCATTTATTTTTTTTTGCTCGAGAAAAAATACACTAATACACAAAATACACAAGTTTCCAAAATTCTGGGAAATATTTCTACACAAATCTGTAGAAACGTTTTGTCTATTCGTCGAGGAGAGCATTTGTGAGGTCAGATATTGGTGTTGAATGAGAGTGCCTGGCTCGCAGTCTCTGCAAGTCAGTCAATTTCCTCCACACCAAACTCATCCAACCATGCCTTTATGGACCTTGCTTTGTGCACTAGGGCACAGTCAACCTGGAAAAGAAAAAGGCCTTTCCAAAAATGTTCCCACAAAGTTGGAAGCCTAGATTTGCCCAAAATATCATGGTACAGTAAGCTGAAACATTAAAATTTCCCTGTACTGGAATTAAGAAGCCCAGGCCAACTTCAGAAAAACTACCTCAAAGCACTGACTGTACAATGCAGTCTGGCAGGTAATGTTCTTCTGGTTTTTACCAAACCTACACTAATTCATCAGGTTTCCCCTGCTCCTGAGTGCAGTAGCAGTGTGCTTTACACCACTCCATCTAATGGTAAGGCTTGTGTGCAGCTGCTCAGCCATCATAACCCGTGCCATGATATCCCAGCGCACGGGTTTTATGCTGACGTTAATGCCAGATGAGGTTTAGAGCTCTGTAGTTATTGACTCAGCAGCGTGTTGGCAACTTTAGGTGATCTGCTGCTTCATGAATGAGTTGGTGCGGTCCCTAAATGCTTCCACTTTGCAATATTACCTGTTACAGCTGATGGTGGAACATTTAGGATGGAAGAAATTTCACAGCATCATTTTACAGTATCACACTTGAATTTAGTGAGAATAGTAATTCTTCCACAAATTCTTGTAAAGGTAGCCTGTCTGGCTGTCTTCTTGATTTTATACACTTGTGACAATGAGACTGAAAACACCTGAATTCAAAGATTAACGGGTGTGGCTCAACTGAGACATGGGTGTGTTTCTTGGCTAACCTCAGTATGTCTAGCTGACTGACTTAGTACCTACAAACCAAACCTAAACACATGAGATATCAATGGAAAGCCTAGGATGTCTTCTATTTATTACATTGGGACTTAGTAGGGTAGCTCAAATACATCAAAAGATATAGACCAAAAACAAATGTCCATTACAGAGGTCATAAATGAATAGGCTGGTTCTCCGGAGGATATAAAGAAAAATATTTCAAATATACTGGAAATAAATATCAGATGTTGTTTAAAGCTCTATCCATAAATTCATAAATTGTTTTGAAGCTTCCATGTTGTTTCCATCTTCTCATTCTCATTTATATGCAAAATTTGGAAAATGGCTTCCCTTCTTATGTAGCTGAATCATATGAAAAGCACTTGGATGAAAAAAATAAATTATATATTTGCCTTAGAGATGTGGCCTCAGTCTTTTTTTTTCCTGCCGTGAATAGTTTAGCCGTTACTTAAAAATAAGTCATTAAATGTAAAAATCTGAGACAGAAATTGAGGCGTGAACAATAAGTTTTCCTCCTATTTGACCTCCGTCTCTTTCTTGATTTGTTGCTGAAGTCTGTCTTCCCATATGCCGACCTGTCGGTCTTGGCACCGTCGCCACCACAGAGCAGGAAGTAGCCGTGAGCTGTGCAAAAATAAACCAGCCTCCACTTTCGTGGCACTTTTTGACCTGGTTTTGAGGGCTGAGCTCTGCAGGCTCTCAAACAGACACTGCAGAAAAACGCCCCCGGACAATCGAGTGCTTTTCATTTCATCTGCTCTGCCACCAAACGCAAGCTGACTGTTAACTAGACAAGGCTGGAGCTCTCTCAGTATCCATCACTGTATCGGAGAGCAAAATGAGAGAGCTGTGAGAGAAAACCAGCTCCCAGTTTAGGACAGATGAAAGGGCAGGTGTGAAGGACCAGCTGATCTGTGATGAAGTCACCAGAGTATGATTGGCAGGATCTTAAAATGATGGTGGCAGCTTAGTGGTCCAGGCAGGGTGCAGCTGATTGATTTCAGAAACCCAAAAGGATTGTCCTAAAAAGTGAGTGAGTGGAAAGAAAAAAAGTTTTTTTCTGTTGTGGATTTGAATTCAAATCAGAAGATGTCTTCCTTATCCAAGGGATTGTTTTGACATTTGGTAAATTCTTCTATTTCTAACATTGCCAAGAGTTTGATTGGTAACGCTGTCATATCTGAGCAGTAGCTATAAAGCTGGAGCCAGGAAAGCTTTGCATAAAGATGACTGAAAACATGGAAATCTGCCCACCAGCACATCTAAAGCTCATTAAATCCTGTTTGTTTATTCTGTACACAAAACTAAGTTAAAATTATTATTTTTTTATTTTTTTATATTTATATATTTTAAAAATTATATTTTTTTAAACTTCTGAAAGGAAGACACTTAGCTCAACCTAGAAACAGTCTGGAACATAAAACAGAAAAAAAAGATACATTTACTACAGTGGTGCAGATACACGCTGTTGCTTGAAGAGCCATTTGTCATATTGGATAACGGTTGCTAGGGAAAAACGTGTATTCCCCGACTTGCTGGCGAGTGATTCATGGAGGTTGCTGGCTCTTGCTATGTGAAGGCACACACACAAAGTAACAAAGAGGGTGCTTCACCAAAAAGCTTCTTGTGATCTCTCATTGGTCACTGGCTAGCCCAGAAACAATCAGAAATAGAGATCATTTGCTTCCAAAGTAAAAGTCGTGCCTCAGTGATGCAGTCAACATTTTTCAAGAGGTGCAATTTTCACTACACTCACTATCGCTACTGCTCAGAATTTAGCCAGCTGGTGTTTGTAGACAACTCCATTCAAATTATCGTCACAGGAAATGCTACCAATCAAAACAATCACAACGAGGTTTTTGCACATGTTTTGCCTAGCTTACCTGGTAGCCCCTGACCAGTCTGTAGACTTATATGACTGGGACTTTACCAGTCATTTTCCCTGAAACTGCGATCAACCACAGGGTCTCATTTTTCTATCACGACTGATTGCCAGGAGACCACTGACTGGTCTCTCTGAGGCTAAACTGTCATCATGATTGTCACATGTCTAACACGGCAGACAAGTTGTAGAAAAGTCAGGATGTTTCATTCAAATTAAGGGCAATATTCCAGTGACTAAAGCAATCACAAGGTTGAGGAATACACACTTTTCACTAGTGACCAGTGATTGCCAGGGGACCACAGACCAGTTTCTAGGCCTATGTGAATGGGGCCCTCACCAATAGATTTCCCAACAATTGCCAACCAACGACTCGTCCACAGGCCAGGAAATATACATCCTCCCTCTTGACCAGTGCCTGCCAGATGGATGCAGGCCTTTTTTGCTTGACCCTACATTGTCACACGTCCAAAATAGCAGTTAAGTCGTGGCTAGTGGTAGCAGAAGTGTGTTTGTGGATTCAGTGGAAGCGAAAGAGCTCAGGTTATTTTATAACAGTAAATAGAATAGAATAGAATAGAATAGAATAGAATAGAATAGCCTTTATTGTCATTGTAAATGTACAAGGAAATTATGAAATTAATTAAATATAGTGCTCAACACGTCATTTTACATTAGCAACAATTCAAATATCTCAAATTCTAGCTATAGTCTGTTTTTGATCATATATTTATTATTTTTTACTTAAATATATCTAGTTCCAAATGTATCTAGTGTATCTAGTTCATGTTTATTTTTGTAATTTGTGTGAATTTGCTGCTACTACAATACAATTTTCCTTTGAGGGTTAATAAAGTAAATGATCTCGCTCCTTCTATGCTTAAATGATGGTAATCAGTCATTTTAGGCATTTAGAAAGCCAAATTGCTGGATTCATTGTCTCATAATATTCAAAATATGCTGCAGTTGTGCTATTGCACTGTAAAAGGATTACCTTTTAGCTGATAAGACAAGGTTAGTAATCTAAAACTTCATTTTTTCCTTTTCAGACTTTCTGATTTTACAAGTATTTGCCATTTTTTAGACTAATGTTTGATAAGTACATACTTATAAAAGGTCAAGCAGGTCTTCAGAATTTATAGAAATTCGTCATTACTTTATTCTTATAGGAAAGAAAACATACACTTTAAGTCTTCCCTTTCATTTCTTTTCTTTGCGGGGTTGAAGTATGCAGCCCTAAATAACACAGAGGACATTTTTTGAAATCCCACACAATTGCAGAAAGTTTACATTTGGATCTTTGCTCAGCTGTTACCAGGTCCCCCAGTGCAGTAGGCTCATGTTAACGGCAGCTGTCATGGTTTCCCAAACATCAAGGTCAAAGGTCAGCTGTCAGCCCCCGCAGACTGATTCCCACTCGTCCGGCCAACGTCAGATTCCACGAGCTGGGCTGACAAAGAGGAGCAGACTGCGTGTGATGAGTTGTTTTCACAGTGTTTTCTACTGTATCAGCTAGTCGCTGGTTTTATTGCTGTCTTCCTGCGTTGAATTGGAGTTTTTCTTTCTGCTTAGATAAGGCCCAGTGCCCTCGTTTACTCCCAGAAGACAATACACCCACCAGCTTGACGGTTGTTCACTCAAGCGAATGAGGTTCCCACAGGGTCAGGCCAAGTCCTCTCTCCCTGTCACCTCCATGTTCACACAGCCTTTGCTTCACATACATGAAAAACTCGTCTCAAAAGTGTTTCTGTGTCAGCGCACACACACACAACAATGGCATTTCCCGTCATATGTGCTCCACACACCAGAGTCCCAGCTATAACATTAACAGTGCAAAAGTTAAATGCTTATAAATGTACATATCATCTCAGTTTTAAGCTCCAAATGACATTTTGTGTGAGAAAATTAGGCTGTCAGTGCATTTTGTCTCAGGGGTGAAAGCTCTGACACTTTAAAATGTCAGATTCTCAGCAGCCCTCAAAAGCGGCTTTGTTTGTAAGTCGGCCGCTGTTGAGTGCCTTTGAGTTAATAATTTAAAAAAAGAAAGAAACCCATTTGTTTAAGTGTGAACCCGAGATATTTCACATTTTTCTTTTCATCTTCATTTCATTTGTTAGCATACATTCATTCCACAAGACTCCCGTCAACATGATGTCAACAGGTGATTGTAATCCTGATTTGCTGCAATCTTTGAGGAGCAAAGATGGACAGATGATGCTCCAGTTTCTCAATAAATGCAAGAGAAAATTGTAGAAATATTTAAAAATTGGTGTTCCTCAAAGAAATATTGGAAGGAATTTATAGATTCCTCCCTCTACGGTGAATAATATCCTTAAGTGACTCAAGAAATCTGGAGGAATTTTAGTGCATAAAGGGGAAAGGTGACCCCAGTCTCTCAGACTGAACTGCAGGAATGAAATAAAGTCAACCATAATGTCTGCAATCAAATAAAAGCCAAAGTAAATGTGTCAGCATTTTTTAAAATCAGCATCGTGCATGTCATCCCAACCTTTTTCTGGTCTGGGGTTGTAGCACATGATGAACTGTCAGGGCTGGAAATCTGCATCCAAAATAACTCATGCTGGGCTGCCTCCATGTGTCTTTCCTGTCAGTGTTAAAGGTCTCACGGAATAGTTTGGGGGCCTTAGTTGTTGTGTAAAACAGGATGCCGGGGTTGGAAATATTTAGGTTAAGACAACAAAATCCACTGTTAGCCCCTAATCAACAAGGATGAAGGTCTACAAAAAGGACAGTTGCGTGAGAGAGCAGCTGATAGTCCATGAGGCATATTAATTACATCATTATCTTCAGTTTCGATTCATCTAATTTAATGTGGGGAAATGCCCAGCTGAATCTTCAAAAGGACGACTAAGGTGACAAAATCACGTGTTTTTTCCAAAAACCCAAAGATATGCTATTTGTTTTCAAATGAAAGGAAGTAAGCTGCAAATAAACAAAATTGTTACTGAATATTTTTCTGTTGACCCAATAAATGATTAATGGAATAAAAGCTTGAGGTACATGTTCTGGATGGCTATGAACTGGCCCAAAATTAGGGTTTTATTTCATTAGATCTTTGTAGTCTTTGTGTATGACCCTGGTTTTTAAAAAATACTATTATGGCTCTGATTATTATTTAGATTCAGTTCCTTCTTTAGGTTCTGAGGATTCAGCACTTCATCTGTTATTTGAATGTACTGCAAGTCCATGAAATTATACTTTGTCTCTTTCCAAAGGGTCAGCTGTCCCAGGCCCTTAACGGCCTGTCAGACCGAGCCACCGAGGCCAAAGAGTTCCTGGTTCAGCTCAAAAATATGGTCCAGCACATCCAGGTATACACACACACGCACACACGTGGGTTTTTTGGTTTTGCATGCACGGATAATCTGCATGAATATTTTCTTCTACAAAGCTGTAATCCCCCTCTGTGATCCCAGACTGTCCACGGACTGCTGTGAGCAGCAGAGACAAAAAAGCTTTTTGTATTCATTTGAATTTTACTCTTCACATTTTCTAATCTTTGGCTTGAACTGTGCACAGGGCCAGATGACTAGATGCTATCTTAATAAAACTGTAAAAGATGCTTGCATCAAAATTGAGCTCAGGATACAAAACAAAGGTGGTTATAAAGATTTACGTCTACAGAAAGACATGGACCATTCCTTACTTTTATCAGAGCTGTTCTAAACCTGTAAGTGATTATATTAGTGTTAATGCGAATTCCCCTTTATTCACGTTCATCTATATTATTTCCATCTAACACATTAACCAGGTCTAAATTTAGATGCTCACGTGGAGACAAAGCTGTGGTCAGCTTATGAGGGCGATTAAAGGAGGAAGGTGGGATTAAAACCCCTCGGGGATAGTCGTCACACAGTGTGAAATGGTGAGGGTAAGGTAAAGGAGTAGAGAGGAGGTGACGAGGAGCAGAAAAAACTTAAGATGTGTGAAAAAGTGACAGCATGAGGCATAATTGTCAAGTTTATTATGCATGAATCATGATGATCTGTTTCTTTTGTTGTTGTTTTGTTTCTAGCTGCAAATACCCACATGGTTTCTGTCTTCAGATGCTTTGCTTTTCCAGCTTCTGTGCCAATTTTTCCTGCAGGAGAACGGTGTGGAGTTTGAGGCTTGCTTGGTGGCGCAGTGCGACGCCCTCATCGACGCCTTGAACCGGCGCAAGGCCCAGCTGCTGTCTCAAGTAAACAAAGAGCACGAACACAAGCTGAAGGTGAGTGAGCACGACAAGATCTGTTCCTGGAAACCACTTGTATGCTTCAGAAGGCTGGATGTGTTAAATGGCTAATGAGGCATTAACACTAATGGGGTATTGATTCATGAGCCACGCATGTACAAACCAAAACAAAATGATCTTAAAAATATCGTTGTTTTTCTTTAAAAGTTGCCAGGTTGGGACTTTAAATTTGATCTGCTTCGTGGTGGTCGTTTGCCACTGTATAAGCTTGCAGTGTAGGTTTGACAAAATGAGGGCGGTGATTGTGACTGATGGATGAGCTGGCGCTGCAAGTGAAGTTTCATATTGTAGTGGATTAAATACAAACTCGTGAGGAAAATCTCTTTGCTCTAAAAGAATCTGAAATTATGTGTTTTTCCAGTTGCATTTTTGAGGTTTTTGCAGTATCCCCTGACGATTTTGACGAAGATTAATGAGAAATCGTACACCACGCCACCGATTTCAGATGCATAAAGAGCTGCATTTTTCTTTAAGACGTGTGCAACACATTGAACGGGGGACATAAGTGAGATTAGAGGATGGAGAGATACATTTATGCTGTACAGCATCCAATTTCACGCTCGGTTGCTCTGTAGAATTGAGGTTTCACACGTGTAGGTGGTTTGAGAAACATGGCTTGTGCATGGCAACATGTGGGCATGCAGGACCAACAACAGACGTTTTTTATTTATGTATTTTTAGTCCTGCTGAGACCTGCAGTATCTTTGCTGTTCCTAGGACTGCGCTCTTCTGGACGGAGATCGATTAGATGTGAAGTTAATGGAAATTACTTTGTACAGGAGGCACTGTGGCTATCAGTTACATTCACCAACTCGCAACCTTGATGTGACATTCTTGCCTGTCCTGTAATCTCCTGAAAGTGTAAATAAAAAATGACACAATAAACACCACATAGTCATACTCTCCTAAGGATCTGCAATAGAACAGAATAGAGACACTAGACCATCAGCATTGGCTAAACTACGCTAGGGTAGCTCCTTCTACAGGAGCCTACCCTTCCAGCATTTTGATTGGTTAACTTGTGTATGAATTACTTGGGAACCTTAGAGCACCTTTGCTTCAACAATACTGCTCAATTCAGCAGCTTCTCATTTTTAGCTGTAAATCGCGCAGGTTTAAATAACTAACCATGGCAGATCATACTAGCTGTTTTAATTTAACAGTAATTTTGTAACCTGCTACCTTTTTATGCTCTCTTTTATCTTTAAATGATGCTCAGCAACTCGGCTATTACAAGTGCCGTCGCTGCTGCAGTATTTTCTTGCCCATAGGAGGCATGATTTTAGTTTTAACTGCAAAGAGTTTGTTGTGGTGTGCGGCACGATGCACATGACAAATGAAATGTGTCCTCACAGTGGATGAATTTTCAAAGACAGATGGATCTTAAGGGACACTGGATAGATTCACACCTCCAACACAGAGGAATTTTAATGCATGTCAGTGCTGATTTGATCCCGCCTGTCAGCTCGGTGACTGCATGTGTCGTACGCTGAATCTTAATGTTGGAGAAACACATTTCTCCAACGCAGATGTGAGGTTTCTCTCGTGCTTTCCGCGCTGATCTCACGTGTGAACGTTCTTCTCGCTTACTCGGGGGTACCTCTTCAATCATAGGAGTTTCCCACAGAGTCAGTGATGCAAGAAAAGAAGTTTTGTGTGTTCTCTTATTTCCTATTGTCCCCTGGAGGGCAGCGTAGCTCACTTGTGTAGATACGAGGCACAGCTAAAAGAGGCGAGAAAGGATCATTTGAGATGAAAGCTTGTTTTCTTGAGGTCATTTCCAGGAACTGTGTCAACTCTGGCATGGACAGTCGTCCTGCAGCTGTGGCTGAATGGGACACAATTCTGTCCCGCTACACTCTTGGTGATGCTGAGGTTCTTGGCGTCTGTGCTTATAAATGCTGATAGTTGCATAAAACATAATGTCCAATTAAGCAACTAATGATATAGGCTGAATAATACAGCTTATTTAAGCACACGAGGCTCACCATAAAAGCTGTAAAAAAGAGCAGAAATCATAAAATTAATTGAAACTGATTTTAAAACGAGGCTGCCGCAGATCACTTGGCATCTTCAGCAGAGCATCCTGCTGCTCTCCTCTGATCCTGGCTCCTGACAAGGAAGCCTGGTCGCCATGGTGACTGAGGCACGTTGCGCTTGTTGTTTGAAGCTGTGGAGGCGAGAAGTAGTCCTTCATAGCATGAGTCAGGTTCATTTATTCCAGCACATCAGGAGGACTGACCCATGTGTTTGTGTAGAGAAGCAGCAGAGGCAGAAGGTTTGTCACGTGGAGTGGATACAAAAAGCCCCCCAAATAGGTCTCTTTTAAGCAGACAGTCTCTAAAGATTATCTTTCTAAATGCTGATTCAAACCATCTGTGCACAGCTAAAACAAATGTTGTGTTGATGTGTCGTAAGGGAGAATTATTCAATTGGATGAATTATAATCTAAACATTAGCTGAGTCCTGTTTGAAAACCGGCAGTCTGTTATAGGTGTCCAACAGCCTAATATAATTTCCTGTTCAAATCATTCACCCTCGGGTTCCTAGACATAAAACCAGACAGGCTGCAGCCCTCTCTGTAGCCTGAAGGATTGTGGTGCAGGCTTTAGCTAAAAACTGCATGCTTAATCTTTTAACCTCAAAAGTTTCTCTGACAGATTTTTTGCCCTCCGGGCAGCAGTTTTTCTCAGTTTCTGTCAGAAAGAAAATCACATGGCCTTTAAAGTGGCTTAATTGGTAATCTATCACCGTAAGCATTTTACAGTATAGTCTTCTTTCTTTTTGTTCTTTCTTTTGCTGTAAATAGTAAGGACTGAGTGTCCAGCAGTTCTGATGTGTGGTTTTCTTGAGTCGACTGCAGAGCACCAACTTTTTGTGGATTCTCAAACTACCAGAAAAACATGCATGTAATGTCAGTGTGCAAAAAGCTCCTGTTCTGTATCAAACCTTAGAGGCTCAATTTTCAAACAAGCACTTTAATGCACCAACAAGAAAAGTCCCAAAAAGTGACATCACATTTTAAGTAATACGAGGTTGCTTACAGATCTGTTCATAGCTTACATCTTTTCACTAGATATGAAAACATTGTGGTTTTAGAAAGGTTCTCAGACTTCATATACAAGATGGCTGATGCCACTTATTGGTTTGTTAAATCCTGTTTTGGAGCCTCCATTTTAGCATTTGATTGCTTCTATCTTACATTTTTGGAGAAATAGTGTCAATATTTAAACCAAATTGTGGATTCTTAAGTTATCAGAAATGGAGCACGCTTGGCTAAGCCTCGGGCACACGGACCTAGAGTCCTGCCCACGGAGTAATGTGTACTCCCTGACTAGTTGCAAGTGGTTGAAGGTTGCTTGCAGTCACTAGCACAAAACTGGTCCCAGAGATGTATGTGACACAGAAACGGAGTCTGCTTGCCATCAGAGTAAAAGCTGCACCTTTAAAAATGTGATGGTTGCAGTGGTAGGGCACAGCTTTTGAAGGCAAACTTTCCCTACTTTCAGTTTCACTTGCACTTTTTCTAATTTCACTACTGCTCTGAGAGTAAATTGAAAGTGTTTGCACAAAAGTTAGCGTCTTCCATGCAACCTACATGTGACCACGACAGTCTGCTGGTGACCAAAGTAATCAAAAGGATTTTTTGGATGCAACACTGTCTGTGTGAACGATTTTACCCAGCAACAAGAGGTTGCCTCTAGGTCTGAGTGGCTAAAGCCTTAGCAAGGTGGTAAATTGCAGACACAGATACATGCTAAGTAGTAATTTACTAATAAAATGATGGAATTTCACTTCATGAACCAATGGGAACTCTATACGTCTGGGATGATTCGTTAGTCCACTGGAGGAACTGCAGATCTGGCATTTCAAAGGTGGCTTTATTTTTCAGCCTTGGAGGTTTGTTTGCAAGTCTTTTCTTAGAATACAAGCCTACCCGCCGGATTTGCAGCATCACAGTAACACCATGAGTCACCTCAGTCTTTTGTGCATATTATTGTGCATATTATCGTGTATATTGATCACTTTTCAACAACGCCACTTTCTATGCTGAGCTAACTGTCTCTTGGCGTTAGCTTTAGATATATTGCACAGGCATGCATCTTTTAACTCCTGGTATGAAAGCCCGGTTTTTCTCAAGATGTCAAACTATTCCTTTGATATAGCTCATGCTTTTAACTGCATGCATCTCAGCAAAAATGTTGAATGTAATTAAATTCACTGCGATGGATTTTTTTTTTTTTCTGCAAAGCACATTTCATTTGAGGGAAACATAAAAAAAAGAAAACATCAGCATGGTCCTCTAATATAATGTGAAGATTGTATTAAATATGATCAAAACGGGGCCCACTTCTTATGCTCTCAGTCTCTTTCACTGGATTCTTCAAGCAACAGATTCAGCATCTGACTGATGAAGGCTGATTAGAGCAACACAAAGTGAATCAGAAACGAAGTCAGTCTGCATCTTTTCCTGCTTCGTGCAAAGTTTGTC
Organism: Benitochromis conjunctus; assembly: GCA_015052645.1. Classification (NCBI taxonomy): domain Eukaryota; kingdom Metazoa; phylum Chordata; class Actinopteri; order Cichliformes; family Cichlidae; genus Benitochromis; species Benitochromis conjunctus. The sequence continues at coordinate 40,678 of VOQK01009784.1, read as the reverse complement.
ACTGGTTACTGGGTCCCCTGGTCACCCAACTCGAGTTGGTTAATGAGTACAGCAGATCTGAGGCTATTTTTATTTCCACTTACTTTCCCCCTTGTTGAACCGACTGTGTTACTCCAGGGGAACCCTCCTTCTCGGGGTCCTTCTCATTTTTAACTAGGCATGGAAGAGATTTTGGACCGAATGGATGCTTAGAGATATGATAGGAAGTATAAAGAAAAGCAGATGCAGA
>VOQK01009784.1:19290-31790 GCA_015052645.1 Benitochromis conjunctus | reverse complement strand
TTGCGGAGTTGGAAACAGATGAGTCATGTTACTTGATTTGCGGGATAAATATGGTTTTATTTCAACTCAGCCCTGAGGTTTACACTTTTAAAACTTTGCAAGCAGGCAAGAAAGCAATGTTTAATTTTAAAAAGAAGAAGAAGAAGAGAGGGGAAAAACTCAATCTTTTTCTTTAGTAGTATGTGTCTCCATGTAAAGAGAGCAAATTAAGAGAGATAAAAGTGCTTCTCATATCTCCTCTACATGTAATCCCCAATATGTAGCCTAGGAAAAAAATGTCGGTTAACGCCGGTGTTAACGTGGACAGTGTGATATGGCACAGCTGTTCTCTTCTGGGGTTTTTTCTGTTCTTGGACCTGTATGATGTCAGTGGGAGCATGTTTCCTAATATGGCTATCCTGGGCACAAAACTCTAGCTGTGAGCGGAGAAGCCCCACCCACTTTCAAACCCTCTGTTTCAGACAGAGGCTGATGCCCAGATATAACATCGATAATCAACTTTCTAAACTGTGAATCATGCAGAGCTGGGACATATGCAGTCGGAAATGAGTGTAATAGGTCTCCTTTAATAAAAAGAACACAAGCCTACAAAACCTTGAAGGCCAATCACACACACACACATACATACACATCTCATCTTCGATATTCTAGTCTGCACTTTCTGTCAGCATCTTCTCATTACTCCAAAAAAAGAACCACTACATGTCCATTATATTCATTATAACAGCTGGTGCAGCATAATTAAAGTATTTTGCACACCCCCGGCAGCAGTAACTAGAGCTTTTCACTCGAAAAATATTGGACTTTTTCATCCCTGTCATGCAGAGATCCCTTGCAGATTCTAACTGTGAAGCTGTTGCTTTGCTCAGTGGTTTGTAAGGAGACTGAAAATGGATAGCAGCTATTTGTTAACTATGCGGTTTTGTTTTGTTTTATTTATTTAAAGTTACAAAAGGCAGACGCTTACGTCCTAACTGCAGACTGTAAGCTAAAAGCAGCTGGTCGTAGTCGTTCACCCTTCGAGTTCTTTTTGTGTTCTGTAATTGTCTGTTTCTTAATAACAAGTGTGGAGTAACATGGTGATCATTCGCATCCAATCTGCCAACTTCACAAACTGTATCTGCTAACTGCTAATTGGTAGAGAGCCATTGCCAAATTGTATTACAGCCTGGAGACTTTTTGTGTTAGCGTGTGATCGTCAACACAAACGCACCAAGACGAGAGTCCGGGCAAATGTCTTGCAGAGTCTGTTATGATTAGGTTTGGGGTTTTTGTGTGTGCGTGCGTGCGTGCGTGTGTGGATGCGTGCGTGCGTGTGTGTGTGTGTTTAAATATTAATTTGCCATCTGGTCTGTGCGTCTCTATAATATAAACTCTTTGTATGCCATACCTGCATCTGATGCAGCACTATGCCAAAAAAATTCTGAGGGAAGTTTTCTCTTCCTCCTCTGTTCTCTGATTCACTGAGTCACACCTACACAGCGCCACGCTGAGCCTGGCGAGTTGTGTCCCCATGTCTATTTATACTCAAGTGTGGGCTGCCGTGCCCACGTTCAGTTGTACAAGCTCGCATTATCTCTTATTACCCTCTCCACCAAATTCAAATGGGACACTCCTCCAGAAGAAATGGACTCTCTTTGGTGTCACAGTTACGCACTTGATGCATCTGCCAGCATAACAGGAAGCACTGTGTGTTTTTACAGGAAGTGTACGTGGGGACGGAGACCATCTGCACAGTGGACGGGCTCCACTTCAACAGCACATACAAGTCCAGGGTGAAGGCCTTCAATGCCAGCGGAGTGGGACAGTACAGCAAGACACTGATCATGCAGACCTCTGAGAGTAGGTTGAGCCGCATCTCCTTCTTCCTCTTATTCTCACTGTAAATCTTTAAAGGAAGAAAGAATTAATCCGTTTGCTCCTCTGATTCTGGACAGTCAGTCAGTGTTTAGGATAAAAAATGTTCAGGTCAAGGAAGGTTGACTCTATAAAGAGCAAAGAGTCGAGTATGAATTGGTGTTTGGGGTTTTTTTTGAGCGCACTATCTCACTGACAGCTTTGAGCAAAAGTGGAATCAAAATTCAGCCATCATTTATTTTATATTTGCTACTTTATTTTAAGAATACTGTGTCTTTTAAAATAGAGCTACATGTTGGGTTGCTCAGGCCAGTGCTGATATTAGTTAATTATCAGAGGCAGTGTATTGTATAGGTCAAACGATAAATAACGAGAAATTGCAACGTCTCCATTCAAACAGTTTGCCCACCAGAGAACATTGGCAATTAGATTTTTATTATACACTATAAATAAAGATGGTCAAACCATCACCACGTCCTTGCACAGTGGGACACTGAAGCGCTGCCATCTTTTATTGGTGATTTTAATTTCCAACCTGGGTGGGTGCACTACTGGTCGAGCAGCCTCTGGCTACGAATGCTCTTACTACTATTCAGATACTTTTGCTTCACTTCCAATGAAGATTTCCCCGTTTCCCCCTTTATTTTTAGTTTTTCATTACCACGCTGTAAAATGTCCTGCTCAGTTTGCAGCTTGATTTTTTAAAGTAAACACCAAGATTTCTTGCTAAGCAAAATATCATTATCAAAGTTTTGAACTCCCCAAAAAAATCAATATCATAAATATCCAATGTACTAGGTAATGGGCTCGTATGCTGCTGCTCAAAGCGAGCTATACCAGCAGGTGGTGAAAGCAAAGAAACAAAGCAAGGAAAGCAAATGGAGCTGGGCAAGCGTGCAAAGGTGTCTGTAAGGCAGTAACAGGCAGGAGCCAGAAGCCAGTCGGTATATCTACAAGGGGAGCTAATTAGGGGAATAATGATCAGATGTGTGTTAGCAGTTAAAGAGGTGAGAAGTACGGCTGACAGAAAGAATACTGCTGATGTTCTTAATGATATAAGAGCTGGTAGCTCCCATGACAAATGGGGGAAATGAATGAGAGGAGATTTATAGTACAGCATAATAACATATTTTTTTTAAAGGCACACAGTTAGCTTTTTTTATCCCAAGATGGAAAGCTGGAAATTATGATGCTCTACGGATCACCAAGATTCATTCTTAGAGGCGAATATTTTCAGCATTTTAACACCCACATGTTTGTCTTCATGTTTTTGTTCCTCAGGTGCAGCTGACATCTTCCCAAATATGTTGACACTTTTTCTTGCATGATCTTATCCTGCTGGCTGTATTTCCATTGATATTATGATAAGCTAAAATGTTACAGTGAATTATTTTCAGAGTGTTTTATGTGAACCTAAAAAGTGGATTGCTACCACTGTGGTTGTAGCTAATGTAATGTATGCAATGAAGAAGATCTGTGTGCTGTCGAACAGCTGGCAGGTGTTTCTAATAACATTTGTAATATAAAGTAATGTCTTACTTACTTTTTTTTACTGATTATCACAGTTCAGTTACATTTCTTTCCACATTTGGGGGTTTACACTAGAGAAATCTTGATTTAACTCCAGAGAATCTAAAGAAATCATAACCTGCTGCTGCTTGGCTAAAGCCTTGAATTTTTATTATTATGCTGTATTTATATTATGTATTAAGTCTGCAGAGAAAATCTGCTTTCTTTAATATTCTTCAGACTCAAGCAATGCTTTTTGAGTTAGTGTCAAAGAGATTTGAGAGATCAACCTCTGTCTGTTTTATATTTCATGCAGCACAATAAATGATCACAATAAAGGCTTCGAAAACACAAGATTTTCATCCAGTGGGCAGCAGCAGGATGTGAATTCTGTTTGAGGGTGTGTTTTGAGCCTTTTAGCCCAGGGGCCTCGAGGAGCAGCTGGATTGTGTATAATCCACCCATGTGCTGGCTTTCCCATTAGTTAAATGGTGATCTGCATAGACGGGGAAGCTTGTCATCCATCAGTGGACCTGAAAGGCCCCGACGGCCTCCCTACCTGACACAGAAAGCACTCAGCAGCTGTTGGAGGCGTGCAAAGTGATCTAACCTCTCAGACATTTTCAGTGTTGTTGCAGCCTTCTTCCAGATCAGATTTTCTTATTTTTCTTATTCAGAACAATTCCTTTGTTTTCATCGTTGTTCCTTTTAAGTCTGCAGTGGTTTGTTTCTAGGAGCTCTTTTGTTTTCGTTTTGGGGATCTCCTCTGGTCTTATGGCCACTGAGCTGAACCAGCTTCCCTGATCAAATCTGCTTTTTACCCTCTCCACCGCCCTTCCCACCCCTCTGCACTGCTTCACTGCTTCGCTTGGCTCTCCTCCTCTTCCTCTTTTCTTTTCCCCCTTTTCTTCTTCACTCCCCCCCACCATTTCACATTTTAGCTGGACTCCCTCCATGCGATATTCAGTCTATAGGCACAGGTATGGATGACTCTCCTTGCACACTGTTTCCACTCTAATCCCCTTCAGGCCATTGCTTGTTTCATCAATGAGGTCTTCACACTCAACCCAGCAGGTGGGCAGTTTGCTCCTCTGTGGGCTGCACTTATTAAACGTGCGATACAAGCCTCTAATAAATGTCTTTACTTTATTTCCTTCGGGAAATAAAGCAGTGTAATGGAACGTCACTGAACATGGTGACACCAGTAAAAGCAGGTCCAGTGGAGCCCATAAAAACTGCAAAAGCCCGCCTGTTTACCTTCCTGTATACAGATCTGTTACTGTGTCTTTCAGCAGTGAGTCAAGCAGTATTGCAAATTTATCATTAGCATCTGGTTTAATACGTTTAAAAACAATGTGTTGTAATAGAGAAACGGAGCAGTTCACCTAATATATACAATTAAAATATATATTTTAAGCAGCTCTCCCAACAATCTATGCTGATAGTTTGGTTTTCATTTGCTGAGATTTTGAGAGCTTAACCTCCAAACCATTACACACAAATATACAGTATCTCACAAAAGTGAGTACACCCCTCACATTTTTGTAAATATTTTGTAATATCTTTTCATGGGATAACGTTTAAGACATGACACTTTGATACAATGTAAAGTAGTCAGTGTACAGCTTGTACAACACTGTAAATTTGCTGTCCCCTCTAAATAACTCAACACACAGCCATTATTGCCTAAACCGCTGGCAACTATTAGCCATTTTCCTGGTGTCATGTGACTCGTTAGGGTTACAAGGTCTGGAAGTTTAACATGGCACATCATGGCAAAGAATTCTCTGGGGATCTGAAAAAAAGAATTGCTACTCTACATAAAGATGGCCCAGGCTATAAGAATATACCCAACACCCTGAAACTGAGCTTCAGCGCAGTGGTCAAGACCATACAGCGATTTAACAGGCCAGGTTCCACTCGGAACAAACCTCGCCATGGTCGACCAGAGAAGTTGAGTTCACGTGCTGACAAGCAAGACTAAGGACATAGATTACCTGTGGTCTGATGAGACCAATATAAACTTATTTGGCTCCGATGGTGTCAAGCGCGTGTGGCGGCAACCAGGTGAGGAGTGCAAAGCCAAGTGTGTCTTACCTACCGTTAAACATGTTGGTGGGATGTCATTGTTTGGGGTTGCATGAGGGCTGATGGCACTGGGAAGCTAAAGTTAATTCAGGGAGCCATGAATGCCAACATGTACTGTGACGTACTGAAGCAGAGCATGATCCCTCCCTTTGGAAACTGGGCCACAGGACAATATTCCAACATGATAACGACCCCAAACACACCTCCAAAAAGACCAGTGCTTTGCTAAATAAACTGAGGGTAAAGGTACTTGACTGGCCAAGCATGTCTCCAGACTTTAACCCTATTGTGCGTCTGTGGGGCATCCTCAAATGGAAGGTGGAGGAGCGCAAGGTCTGTAACATCCACCAGCTCCATGATGTCATCATAGAGGAGTGGAAGAGGATCCCAGTGGCACCCTGTGAAGCTCTAGTGAACTCCATGCCCAACAGAGTTAAGGCAGTGTTGGAAAACAATGGTGGCCACACAAAATATTGACACTTTGGGTGCAGTTTGGACATTTTCACCTAGGGGTGTACTCACTTTTTAAGATTTTAATAATCAAATTACATAGTCTTAGTTTTCCTAACAGTTGTGAAAGAATGTCAGTAGAATTCAGCTGAGGGAGCAAAAAGCTGAGAGGTGTGACCAAAATGAACATCCACACTTTTACCTTTCACATTTACAGTCTTTTCTTTTTTCGGGTGAGCTGACCTCTTAGTACAATAGCTATTAGAAGTTTGTAGTTATGTATTTTAAAGTTAAGTTTTATTTTATTAAAAATTTCCTTACCCATAATTATCAAACTAATCTGCTTTTCTGTGCAGGAACCGGTTAAGATTTGCAGACTGTTTGACACAAGTTTGATTATCTAAACGTGATTAAGCTTATTAAGTTATAGATTAAGTTATATAGTATAAGGATATAGTTTAGATAATATTAACCATGTTTGATCATAACAATGATAGTAAGTCTTCTTCTTGTCTTTCATATTATTACTGTTCCCTCCATTTAGATATTTTTACAGTGTAACTTCACCTCATCTAACCTTTACCTTCTGGTTTTATGTGGTGTTTGTAAAATCATGATCATTGCCTCTCATCTCGCAGACAGTGATATTATTAACCCTGAAAAACTAATGGTGCACATTTCCCTTTGTACAGTTGCTTGGTTCACCTTTGACCCGGTGTCCGCTCACCCTGACATCATCTTCTCCAACGACAACCTGACGGTGACGTGCAACAGCTATGATGACCGAGTGGTTTTGGGGAACACCGCTTTCTCTCGAGGTGTTCATTACTGGGAAATGACCGTTGACCGCTATGACAACCACCCTGACCCAGCCTTCGGCATCGCTCGGAGTGACGTCCTGAAGGATGTGATGCTAGGGAAGGATGACAAAGCTTGGGCTATGTATGTGGACAATAACCGCTCCTGGTTCATGCACAACAACTCGCACACCAATAGGTAATAAAGAAAGTGACAAGTGATTATCGGTATACTAATACAGATGTCATTTCTTCGATCACAAACGAAAGTCTTCTGCTTTTAGATGTACAGTATAATAGTGGTTAGAAAAGGCACACCAGTCTCACTTCTTAAGCTCGTTGCAGAGTCCTGGGTTTAAATCTGCCCCAGGCTATTTTGCCGTTTACCCAAGCTTTCCTGTCAATTCTCAACTACCCTGTCATAAAGCAGGCTAAAAGGTCACTAAGTAAAATCTTACTTAGGTAAAAAGCAAAGTTTACTTCTAGCATAAGGTTACTGTAGCTGAAGGAAAATGCTTCACTTAAAAAAAAAATACACTTTTTGCCTTAAAAAAAAATCCTTGTGGCATACAGTAGAGCCAACAAGATGCTGGAAACATTCCTCAGAGATTCGGGACAATTCTGGCATGATAGCATCGCACTGTGTCTGCAGATTTGTCGGCCACACATTCTTTGATACAAATCTCCCACATCCCAAAGATGCTCTATTGGATTGAGATCTGGTGACTCTGAAAACTGTTTGAGTACGGTGAACTCTTTGGCGTGTTCAGATTGAGATGACTTGACGTTCTATATTAACCTCCCGGAAGCAGCCATCATTATATGGGTCATAAAAGGATGAACACGGGCTGTAACAATACTCGCGTAGGCTGTGCCATTTAATTGATGCTCGGTTTGTACTTTGGGACCTAAAGTGTGCCAACTAAACATACCAAACACTAATACAACACAACCAATCCATGCTTTCATGTTGTTTATGCCAAATTCTGATCCTAGCGACCCAACTGTTGCAGCAGAAATCAAGACTCATCAAACAAGGCAACTTTTCAGCCTTCTGTTGTTCATTGTTGGTGAGCTCATGAATTGTAGCCTCAGTTTCTTGTTCATAGTTGACAGGAATGGCAGCAGAAGACCACACCTGATATGGTCTTCTGCTGCTGTTGCTCATCTGCTTCAAGGTTTCAAGGTGTTGTGTGTTCAGAGATGCTCTTCTGCATACCTTGATTGCTACCAGTGGTTATTAGAGATCTCAGCAGATCAGCAGTTTCTGATGATTTCACATGATAAATATGAGGACTGATAAGGTAATTAACAGGGTGGATCCAGACTCTAAAGTGACAACGACAAGGCACTGCTTTTTCTTTAAGAGGTCATGAGGTGAAATAGGTGAGACGCACAGTTAAGATATATTTTTTTTAACCATATGTTTTGATGGAAAATCTTGTGAGCTAAGCTCAGAATTGGAGGATTATCGCAGTAAATTAATACTACGGTTATTGTTTGCTTGTTTTTTCTGCGCCCATGCAGGACAGACGGCGGCATCAATAAAGGAGCTACAATAGGAGTGCTGCTGGACTTTACACGTGGGATTCTCATCTTCCTCGTGAACGATGAGCAGCAGGGCCCAGTGGCATTCGAAGGCTTGGAGGGCGCTTACTACCCAGCTATCAGCCTCAACCGAAATGTCCAGGTAGAAAAAGTTCAGTCCATGCATGCAGCAAAAGTAACTGCGATCATTTCAACTGTTTGCAACTGAATTTTGACTAATTTTGTGTTTTGTATTTGTGTATTTTACATCCAGTTAAACAAAAAAACTCCCTACCTTAATCTTCAGTTCATACTGAGGCATAAAGGCAAAAAATCAAGTAAAAATTGATATATATTTTATATCCAAATACTGCAGAGACTAAATAATGAACTCACTCTACACACTATTGCAGAAAACAAGTTTATATTTTTCCTTTTGATTGTAATTTTCTTCTTTCAGTCTTAAATTTGTTCTCCTGCTGGGGCAGTGCTGAGCAACTCTAGGGGGTTGTGTTTAATTTGCTAATTCTGTCTTTTGCCTGAGCGCTGCAACAAACAGAGAGTGAGGATTCTGCTTGTGAATTAATAAAGCATCACATGAGTTCAGTTATTATTCATTACAACTATCTAGCTTTTACAAATATGTCCTCGGGAGATTAAATCTTAACAGAAAAAAAGCTTCAAAGAGTCAACAGCAGTGAGAAGCTCTGAATTTCTTTTTGCTCCCAGTCAGTTTTCTCATTTTTAGTGCTGTATCCAGGAAGCAAAATGCCTCCCAAAAGGGGAAAAAATGGTCTTCAGGCTTTGAGGCAATAGTTCCACAGCTCCCCCTGGAGGAGGAAAAATATATTGAATATATTTAGTTTAGTAACCCATTTGTGCGTAAATATGTTTTTCTTCAGGTCACACTGCACACTGGTCTACCCATCCCTGATTTTTACACGCCTGGGGAGGCCGATCCAACTGGCTCAGTGTGCTGAAAACCCAACACCATCCGATTTGGGGAGACCTCCCCAGCTTTCCCGAGGTTCCTCCTGTCAGTCAGAAACTCTGAAACAACCCTCGCCAACTCCCTCTTCCCTTCTCCTTCTCTTTTGTTCCTGACCAACTGACCCCAAGCAGTCTGGAAGAGGTCCCATCCAGCGCTGAGCCATGCCTTTATCATGCCTGAACCCCGGACTCATGGTCCATCCTTAGGACGCTGTCAGTATGGAGGGTGCTTTGTTGTCTGTACCCTGTATTTTGATATTTTGATGTGTTCCAGTTGGTTGAAGAAGAAAATTTCCCAGCTGATGGACTTGGAATGTTTTTAGAAAAGTGTTTATAATGTGGGCTTCAATTAATTGTTTGACATTTTGGGGAAATACACTCATTTGTTTTGCTTTTGTTTTTCCAAGACTTGGGATTGGATTATGGAGCCCATCTTAGCATAGCTTATCATAAAGACTGAAAAAAGTGGGAGAAAGCAACCTTTTTTAAAAAATATTTTGATTTAAATATACATATTTACTTAGAGTCTGGCTGCCCATTTTCCCTTTTTCCTGTCTTTATGCAAAGCTAAACTAAGGGACCTCTAGCTGTAGCTTCATATTTAGTGAATAGCCGAGAAAGTGGTGGTGTTTTGTAAATGAGTTTATAAGAAAAAAAAGAGCCCCAGTTATACCATCCACATACAGTTCAATATATCCTATTTTTCATGCTCATCCCTCTCTTTTCTTTTTCAAAAACACATCTTTTCCTCCTCATAAACACACAGAATGAGAGGTCATGTGTATGAAAGCGTGGGAGGACTGGTTGAGAGGGGTCAGCAGCTGTAACGATCGGAGGACGAGCGCAATAGTCTGACTCTCAGCCAGGTCACTGTCATATCCTCGTTCGTATAAATGAAACGCTTTTCTTAGTGGCTTAGCTTGTGTGAATCTTCTGTATCGTTTGTATAAAGAAAAGGAAAACTTACAGTATCAACATATAGCCTGAAATGCTCCTGGAAGCGAGGCCTTCGTGCACCCTTTCTCTTCAGTGCAGCTCTCAAAACAGGAAAGAGGAGGGTTTTGGATTAATGTATCATATAGAAGTGAGTTTGAATAAGGTGCTACAGCAGCTTGCTTAGTTCTGGCTTTTTTAAATGTAGGTGACAGAGTGCTGGTAGCTTTTTATTATTGTTATTCAAATGATCTACTGCAAAGAGCTGTATAGCTAAATAAGTTATTGATGTTCAGAGTTTTTCAATGAAAGTTCTTCATGTTTCCTTCAGTTGATACATAGCTGTTACAGAAAGAAAGAAACGTTTTGTCGCCTTGAAAATGTACTTGGGAGTTTGTTTTCGTGCTGAGGAAGTTTTCGTTTTAATTTCATTAGAGAGCAACAGGAGAGGAAAGCAGACGCTGGGCTGTTATTGCGGCATCACATCTGGCTTCCTCAGTGGGCCACAATGTCAGAGCAGCAGTTTGATTTATTTAAGATTAAGTGCTAATGTTACCATGACAAGATGACAAAGAAAATTCCAACATGCTGTGTTAAGCAGGGATAATGTTTGTCAAAAAGTGCAAACATTTGCTAATAAGCTCTAAAAAAAAAAAAAAAAAAAAAAAAAAAAAAAAAAAAAAAAAAAAAAGCACACGAGGTTGAGGTGAGTGACATTAGTTTGCATTTATTTGGTGAAAAAGTTATACTATCATCAAATTTTATTAGAAGCTAGCTACAATTATTGCATTAAATCATGGTTGGTTTCAACTGGTTTAGGGACCCCTGGGGAAAAAACAGCTGTACATCCTCACTGATTCCCTCCAGATATGAACCCCGCTGCCTCCAAGTTCCCTTAAACAGACACGTAATATGTTTTAGTTTGTGGTTTTTAAATTAAATATAAGTTTGTTTTGGAAAATGCGTGCCATGAGTCGGATGTACAGTACTATGCAAAACTCTTGAGCCACCCTTGCATTTCTTCACATTTTCCTTCCAATGAACCAGATGTTTAAAGTGGTCTTCAGCAATAGCTCTCCAGACTTTCTCAAGGCCTTGCTGCTTTTTCACCCATTTTCAGTCCAGGCTTGTACTTGACCATTTTGAGAAAAGTGTTTTTGTTTGTTAAGCTTCTCAACACTGCCCTGATATATTGACTGAAATATTTCAAACATAACACAGTTTGGCAGATGTAAAATAGTATTTTTGCACCAGGAAGTTGAATCGAAAAAGAGCTGTTAGCTGAAAACGCGACATGTCTCGGCGTGGTGTGCAGTGTGTCCTTAAAACATTTGAGGAAATTGGACAAATGGAGATCAAAAGAAGAAATGGGAGGCCTAAAAACCTCTCTACAGCATATGCCAACAGATTTTGATCCATCGTGCAATACTATCTGGAAAGCATCTGATTGGCAACACGTCAGTCACACATCATCAGGAAAATTGTCGGTCATGGACTGACCTCCCCAGAGCCCAAACCAAGCAGGATATAAAGAAATGAGGGGTAGCTCAAGACCTTTGCACAATTTAAATGATCCTAAAACTAGATTTCTTTCACTGAGCCCCTCAACAACATAGGACTGGATTGATGGCAGACAACGCACAACCCACCTTAGTCGGTACTGTATTTCTAACGATGAGGGTCGAGACACTGGAAAGTTCAAACATAACACAGTTCAGAAACACTATGAATTCTTTCTTCCACAGAGTTCATTGAACACCATAACCTTCAGGATGATGAGATTCTGTTCAGAACTCCTATGTTAGTCTAATTTAATTTCCGGTCAGTGTGCCTGATAACTCACACCAGAAGGTAAATCAACCTGAGAGGAACATGAATGTATCTGAGCTACAGAGTTTGACCAACTGTAGGACGCTGCCAGTCAATGCTCAAGTCAAAATGCAGAATGATCCATTTGAGGGAACTGCTGCCCCTTCAGGTCGCTTGTAAAGATTCCTGGAGCATCGTAGCCATGAGACATACATCACGTATCTAGCATACACAGCGGGTGCTATCCTGTGTTTGAGCTTCATGGGCGTGCCTTTTCCCCCCTCTTCAGTACCCAAAAGATTTATGAAACTTTGCTACGAACTAGATTCGTTGCTTCAGCAGAGTCATCTGTAACATCCGCGATGCCTGAATTCACCTGCTGCTACATATTTTTATATTGTGAAAGGGCAAAATTAAACAATGGCTATGTTTGCTACTGATACAACCACAGCATTGGGAAAAAAAATCACAGTCAGGTTTGATTTTTTTTTTTTCTTTTCTTGTCCCATGCAATTACAGTGATTGTAATTCATGTGGCAC
>VOQK01009784.1:5792-19270 GCA_015052645.1 Benitochromis conjunctus | reverse complement strand
ATGTGGCACTGCTAAAATGGCTGCACAAAGAAAATATAACATACAGTATGACAGAGTATGTGCATGTGTACTGCATTCAGCAAGGTGCACAAGGCTGAATTCAAGCTTTGATTTATGCAACATTTAACCGGCTGCTTTTCAAGGTAAGCCCTTTGTTCAGCCATAATTATGATGGCGGAAAATAACGCATTCAGCAGTGGGTCACCGAGCGACGAGAGCTTCTTTTCAATCACACACAGACAAGTGCAGCCATTATCAAAGCATTACACAACCTCAGAATCCAGGACACGTGAACAATGTGGCTTTAACTCAGCAAAATAGTTCATTGGAGACATTTTCTATATGACTAATGTGAGATTGTGCACACTTGTGTAATATTCTGTGAAAATATTTAGACTTCTTTGATTTAAAAAGATGACCTGAATCTGTGTTTCTGAACTGAACACTTGGGGTGCTGACATTCAGTTGTGTGATTGTGACATTTATTGTTTCTGAACCAGCCATATATACTTGTACAACATGAAATAGATTAACCCGGGGATGATTTAAGTCTACTGTAAAGCCTCGCCAAATATGGAAACTATTTCTTAAAAGGACTGCACTCAGTCGCTGGGCGACACTGGGTGTTATATCTCCAAATGTACATACATACAGTCTATGTGTGTATGTGTGTGCGCGTGCACCTGTGAATGTGTATGTGTATTACCTGCATCATGACCTCATTTCAACTCCAAAGTGATTCCTTTTTTTTTGCCCCATTTGATCCGAGGTGGAATGTCATCGCTTATTATTATTTCCGGTGAACCTGAAATATCTCTGTGGAGAATTTTATCAATGTATTACTATGATTTTATCAAAGTATAATTACTATGATTGTTCCAGTGTCTATCATTACCATATTACTGCTATTATTCTGATGATTTGAAGTATAATATGAGCCTCTGTGTTTTCTGTATGTGTGAATATTCAATAAATAGGTGTCAACAAGGTGTTATTGTTATATATGAACCAAAATGAAGGATTTGGGAAGCATGCAAAACAGATTCAGTGCAGGCTGAAAAGGCTGGACAAAAGATGCGCACATCAGAAAAGACACAACAAAAGGAACAGCAGCAAGTGGATGAAGAAATGATGGGTAGACGGGTGGTTAAAGAGGATAAGAAGAAATAAAAGATGCATGTGTAGTTGCAGAGAAATGAGTAACAGGTGGAGCCAATGAGGATGGTCTACCAAAGTAAAATGACTAACCTTGTCAGTTAATCAGACATAAGGTTTTCATTTGAAGTATCATTTTTTATGAATAGTTTTGAGGCACTTGAGGTTTACACAACTGTCCCATTTTATTTTACTTTATATATCTTTATTTTATTTACTTTATTTTTAATTTAAACACCATAATACAAAAATTACATTGAAAACACGTTTTAACTGTTGCATTACCCCCTTTGGCCACTTGGTGGGTCAGAATTTAGTTTTATATTTTACTCGAATACATGCTGTGAGCAGAACAGCAGATTCGTGAGTTTCTAACTTCTCAGTAATTATCTGAAGAATAAAAAAGTAAAACTTTGGATTCGGATAAAATCATTAGTTTGTCCCCTGGTGTGTCTTTAGGGACCTACTGGAGGGGCCAGAGTTTGAAAGCTACCCAAAATGACAGCCTGCAAAAAAATATTTAAATATATTTTTAAAAATATTTAAATATATTTTTAAAAATATATATGTTATATATTTATTATATGCATGCATACATATTTGCATGCATTGTTGAGTTACATATAAAAGCACTCACGACACTCAGCACTTCCTCACATTTATATAACATCAAATCATACACACACAAAAACCTGCAGATAAAGAGCTATTCATTCTTTATCTGTGGTGTTTCTGCTTCCTGCTGTTTTTCAGGTCAGCAGAGGCACCACACGGCAACACCCTCCCCCTGCACTCGCCAATGACAGGCAGCATGAGGAGGAGACTAGTTCATGAAAACGGCAACTCTCTTCCCATTTAACTACACTTTCAGTCCAGGACAAGCACGGTTCCTCAAGCCCAAAACTGCGCACCCACCATGGCGACACCTCTCACCGACCAGGAGAAGCGCAAGCAGATCAGTATCAGGGGGATCGTGGGAGTGGAGAACGTGGCAGAGCTGAAGAAGGGCTTTAATCGCCACCTGCACTTCACTTTGGTGAAAGACAGAAACATTGCAACGCCAAGGGATTACTACTTTGCCCTGGCCCACACCGTGAGAGATCACCTGGTGGGGAGATGGATCAGAACACAGCAATTTTACTATGAGGTGGACCCAAAGGTAAAAACAAGAAGTTTTAGTGTCGGCGTCAAAGTTAAACTCCACTACAAACACACCCACTGCTGAAGTGCAGCCAACCTCTCACACTGACTGATTAAAAAATATCTCTACATGTAAACTGTTTCCTCAGAGAATGCATTTCCTCAATTTTAAAACGAGAGAACAAGAAACTACAACTTTATGTGCTTTAGCGTCTTTCCCATTTTATAGGAGGTACTTTAACGCTCCATAAAACTTTCCTTATTACAAAGAGCCACTGTTTTTGTTTTTGTGCAGAAAAAAAAAATGGCTGTCTGTTGCACTTGCTGCTTCATTTCTGAAACTGCAATAAAAGCCACAATTACACAAAGACTGTTTTTTGGTGTAGTTGAGGATTGATAGGTTAAAAAGATGTAGCAGGTGCACATATTTAGTGTTTCTGTTTCTTTCCACATGACCAGAGAGTGTACTATCTGTCTCTGGAGTTCTACATGGGCAGAACACTCCAAAACACAATGATCAACCTCGGGCTGCAGAACGCCTGCGATGAAGCCATCTACCAGGTCTGGTTTAATGCAGCAATTTCTGCAACATCCACAGCCGCAAAAGCTGACCGCACATAATGACGCTGATGACTTTTATATGTTTTGGTTTTGGTTTTTTTAATGCTATGCTGTAGCTTGGCCTGGACATGGAAGAGCTGGAGGAGATGGAGGAGGATGCAGGTCTGGGGAATGGAGGTCTGGGCCGACTGGCAGGTAAATAATGCAAATGTTTAAAAGGAGGCTGTTAAAATGATGTGTCCTGTAACTCTGCAAAAGGGTTAAAGATGAGTTATTTTGCAGGTAAACTCCTTATCTCCACTACAATGATGCGTCATTACCATTTCCAGGTTATTTTGGCAGTCCTCTGTCAAATATCTCTGTCTGCCTATTCAAGCAACTTTCAGCCATTAAAATATTGCAACTGCCTCACCAGCACCACAAAATAAATTCAATTCTAACTTCACTAAAGGGGTTTTATGTTTCTGATTTCATGTCTAATTTCTTCTGCACACAGCATGTTTCCTGGATTCAATGGCCACCTTGGGACTTGCAGCCTACGGTTATGGCATTCGATATGAATATGGGATCTTTAACCAGAAGATAAGAGATGGCTGGCAGGTAGCTGCACCTTATTTTCAAAGTTTCACATTAATTACCTTTTTTCTTCTGTGGACTTTTGCAATTAAACTGATTAAGCGCAACCACATATAATCTCTTTTCTAGAGCTCCTGGTTTCTCTTTGTCCTAAAGCTGATTTGAGCCAAAGTAGAAATTATTAGGTCAAAATACTCTTAAAGCTAATCATTAATAGAAACCTCTGTTCAGCTCTGTTTAGCAGAGCTCGAGTGATGCAAGAAGCTGGTTGGTTGATTGTATAGGAACAAAACATTGTTTATCTTGTGATAAAGCAAAGGGTTTTTGCCCCTTTTTTTTTGGTTTTGGTTTTTGCTGCTTATTTAAAGTTCAAACTCTCAGTGTAAACATGGACTTCTGAACAGCAACCTAGAAACATGCACAGTGTGGATGAACCTGCATGTGTCAATCCCTGTTACTGGTAAAGAGTGTTAACAGAAAATCTAATACATTAGTCCTGGGCCCTACTCGAGGAAGCTGCTGTAGCTAGCAACTCTGAGTTTGTGAACCCTGAAATTGGTTAACTTCAACGGACCCTGTGAACTTGACCCGCTCACTAGGAGGTTTTCTTCAGCAAACTCTGACTCCTCCCCTCCTGCAGCAGTTTAACCAGCTGAATGGTCCTCAGTTTCATTTCCTCATTCATAAAGTTGCTATCAAAGATGCTAGTTCACTATTTTATTGTGTTTAACATGAGCGTTTTCATAATCGTTTAGTCATCAGTGTATGAGAGCAGAGACGGTGATTACGTAGCAGACTCATTATCAGCTCAGAGTAAAAACTGAAGCCTACATCGTTGTAACTCTGTGGACAGTAATGCAGCTGTCAGACTGTCAGCCAGTTGTTCTACACTGGAAACATTTTTTTTCTGCAACACTGTAGCAATCACTGTTTAAATAACTTATGTGTACAAAGTCTGTCGCACTGTTTGGAGTAAAGTTGAGGCTGTAATGACATGAAAAAATTTAGTTTGAAAGTGAGTTTTTAAAAATATCCTGCAGGTAATCTGCTTGTAATCTGATTACGTTTTATGTTGAAAATATGTCAACTTTTTAAAGGTACGTATATTTCACTCAAAATCACCTAAATCAATCTCAGTGGGTCAAATTACAGTGGCTTCATAATAGGCTTCATAGCAGATCAGCAGCCCGTGTCCAGGTCGGAGGCCACTTTCACAGCAGGATAGATCCAAAAAAGGATCACTGATTCAGGCGAGATCTAACTTAGATCTACTTTCACTCTTTACCAGCTCATCCTATCTAAACCATTTTGGTTCTCTTCATTTTATTATTTATTCTTTTTGGTCTAAACATTTATTTTCTATTCATCCACCATTGAATTTGTCCCAAGATGACCTGCATCCCACATGTCACTAACTTCTGCAAAACCAGCTTTTGTTTAATGAAACACTGACTTAAGGGCAAATCCATCCCAAAGTCTATTTCTATCTGAGCTACTAACATCACAGCTCTCTGTAAACTGTGTCCGACCTGGAGCTCTAACTTCTTGCCCTGCTGTGATCCACTGTAGGTGGAAGAGGCAGACGACTGGCTAAGACATGGAAACCCCTGGGAAAAAGCTCGCCCCGAGTACATGCTGCCCGTTCACTTCTATGGACGAGTAGCGGAAACGAGAGACGGCCCAAAATGGGTTGACACTCAGGTACTGATACAGAATTATTGATGAAGTAAAGCACGGTTAAGATTTAGTTGCTTTTATGTAGAGGCATGCAATGACGCACCGGAGCTACATTTCAGCAGCGCATGAAAATGGAAGTTTAACCCTTAAGTGTACTTAGGGGCACTTTGCAAGGTTTGGAAGAACTTTCAAGGATTTCCAAGTAGGCTTAAGGGTTAACTATTTTTATGGCAGTCACAGGCTGATGAGGAGCAGCGAGACAGACCAGAACCTCCAACAAACTTGCATAAAAACACATGAAGATCCATAAATGCACGCACACCAGCTTTAAAAAAACTGTTTTATGGAGTGTTTTAACTTGTCTTATAGGTGGTTCTGGCAATGCCTTATGACACACCCATCCCGGGCTATATGAACAACACTGTGAACACCATGAGGCTGTGGTCTGCCCGCGCCCCCAATGATTTTAACTTGAAAGACTGTAAGTGCTGAATTTTTACTGTCCAATTATTAACATTTCTCTGTGTGAGACGGCTGCTTGAATATTTTACCAGTGGTGGCGTGAGGTTCCAACTACTTTTTGTCATTTACTTGGATAATCTTAACAAATGCATAGTTGCTTAAAATCACATTTCCTTTTTTTAGTATTCAACTGACAAATTTTGCACAACTGCTGCAAGGCTGGAAACATGCAACAAGATTTACGCATTGCCAAATCCCTCAAATGCTGCTTCCCCCTCCTGCACATTTTTATTCTTTTACTTTAAATTTAAAGCACTGAATGTGTAATATTTGTCTGTAGTTAATGTGGGAGATTACATCCAAGCCGTTCTGGACAGAAACCTGGCAGAGAACATCTCCCGTGTACTCTACCCAAATGACAATGTAAGTTTATTGGTAGTTAATTTCAATATCGACACTCTTTTTGTATTTAGTGCAAAAGAGGTCCTTCCCCCTCCACGTATAACACTTGTTTTCGCAGTTTTTCGAAGGAAAGGAACTTCGTCTGAAGCAGGAATATTTTGTCGTGGCAGCCACACTCCAAGACATTATCCGTCGCTTCAAGACCACTAAGAAAGGCATACCCGGTCGCACGTTATTCAAGAGCTTCCCAGACAAAGTAACCCTCAGAGTTTTCTAATATTTATAACAATGAAGGCAAAAGGCAAAATGGTAGCATCTGTTTCAGTAGATCTGCGCTGCATTACTTCATTATATTTTGTAACTTTCATCATCCTGTTGTAGCAAGGAGCAGTTATTTTGGCGTTTCCACACAAGCCTGTGTGGCAGCACCAGTCAGTGTTTCTCACAAGATATGTCTTCACTTGCACATACAATAAAGTTCTGTGTTTATAGAACATTAAAGCAGAACAACAATCTACTAGAAAGATATGGAAGATATTCACCATGCATATGAAATTTATGTGCAACCTGTAGTGTTTATCTGATTTGGAGCAAAAATTAAGCAATGTGTACGTTTAATTCAAAGAGACTACAGCAGCAATTGTGGGAGATCAACAGGAAGGAAACTGAGATCTAAATGCAGGATGCCGTGTTTTCCAGGTCGCCATCCAGCTAAATGACACACATCCGGCCATGGCCATCCCTGAGCTGATGAGAATCTTTCTGGACATCGAGAAAATCGACTGGGACACGGTTAGTAGAAATTGACCAACTTAAAACAAGCTTTAATTAGGAAATCATGAACAACTACGGGCAAGTTAAGGTAGCACAAGAAACGGATGCTTCAGTATTGCATAGGCAAAGCAGAAGAAGTTGACTTCCATGTTAAGAAGTAAAATGCATGCAGGTGGAGGCTTTTAATCAAATGGGAGAAGAGATGAAATCAAGAATGTGTGTAAATGACTGCAAGAGAATAAACTTTATCTTCATTTTCAGGCCTGGGACCTCACAAGGCGCACCTTTGCCTACACTAACCACACAGTCCTCCCTGAGGCTCTGGAGCGCTGGCCTGTACAGTTGATGGAAAAACTCCTACCCAGACACCTGCAAATCATCTACCAGATCAATCAGGCCCACCTCGATGTACGTATCCCAGAGCTCCATCAGTCAATGAGTGGCAGATTCATGAGTCTTTAAATTATTCTTAGGTTGTTTTGTTTTTTTCTGTTCTTTAGTTTTGCATTAAGAGTGTCTATAATGACAAACTACATTGATGATTCATGAGATGGACATGTCACCACCTATTTTCTTTCTGCAGAAAATTGCAGCTCTCTATCCAAAAGACATGGACAAGCTGAGGAAAATGTCTCTGATTGAAGAGGACGGCGGCAAGAGGGTGAACATGGCGCACCTGTGCATCGTGGGATCGCACGCGGTCAACGGTGTCGCCGAGATACACTCCAACATCATCAAGACCCAAGTGTAAGCCCTCTGCTGCTGGATGCAGTAAAACAGTCAATCGAATATCAGACTAACGACCAAACGAGCGCTGCAGCCATTAAATGGAGTGATTTTTAAAACGGAAATCTTTTAAATGTCGTTATAACAGATGCTTTTAAAAGAAAAAGTTTGCACCACTTGTTGCTAAATGAGAATTGCTTCATATGTTACCACAGGACTGAAGCTTTACCTCTTTTATTCACCGTTACATCAACTGCATGTTGAAACTCTCAAAGGCAAAAATCCTCACTACCTGTCTGGTACTGTAATGCTGAACGACAAGTGGCTGCTTGTTGATGTAAAAACGTTCCTAATATTTCTAAAACAGAAGATAAATCGGTAAACCTTATGTTTGCTCGCTTCCAAAGACACGAACACAACACATATTTTTATGGTAGTTTCATTTTAATGGAGAGAGACAACATATCACCCCAAAAAATCCAGAACAAAACGCATTACATGAAAGTTATTAATTGATTTGCATGTCACTGAGTGAAATAAGTATTTGATCCCCAAGCAAAAACATGAAACCCTTACTGAAAAGCACAGCGGTAAGACGATGGTTGGTCTTCTAGTTGGTCACCAGGATTGCACACACCTCAGGAAGGATTATGGCCCACTTTTTTTATTTATTTATTTATTTTATGTTTTTTAGAGAAACACTGAATTCTTTAAATTTCTTGGGTGCGACTTAGCAGCTTGAAGGTTCAGATCTCAGATTTTCTATAGAACTGAAGTCTGGAGACTGGTCAGCCTACCCCAGGACCTTAATGTGCTCCTTCAGTCACTCCTGTTGCTTTAGTGGTATGGTGGTGGTGATCTTGCCCATGGTGGTGAAAAGGTTGCAATGGAAGAAATTGGTTTGGTGGACAGGTGTGCGTTATACACGAAGAGCTGAGATCAAGAATATCTGTAATTGATTTATAATCAGTGTGACCCTGTGGCACAGTCTGTGGAGGCCATAATTCTGGGTGGGTTGTAAGATATCAAACGTGTATTTACCTCAGTGACATGAAAATCAATTTGTAATGTTTAAGTAATGTGGTTTGGGTTTTTTCATTTCTGAATTTGGATATTCTCTCTCTCTCTCGCTCTCTCTCACTCTATTAAAATGAAACTACCATTAAAAATCACACAGTTTCTTTTGTTGGTGAGCAAACTTAAAAATTCAGCAGGAGATCATATAATTATTTATCCCACTGTATGAGACTGCTATATGGTTAAGGAGACCATTACAAATGCTCTAGTATTGCTGCTGGTTTTTGCTTTGCTCTCGTCATCCTTCTGAACATTCCTGTCTTTCCTTCTTTAGGTTTCGTAATTTCAGTGAACTAGAACCAGATAAGTTTCAGAACAAAACTAATGGCATCACTCCCAGACGCTGGCTGCTGCTCTGTAACCCTGGACTGGCGGAGCTTATAGCCGAGGTCTGTTTCAGCTGCAATAATGGTGCCAAGAGACCGCTTAAGACCTCTAAATCTTTAGAGATGTATCAAGCGGCTGTGTTCTTCGCAGAGCATTTACTTCCTGTTTTTACAAACAGTCTGCTGAAGTGTAAGCTGTCGATGTGTGTTTGCCTATTTTAGCCTGACTTTAACTGTCTTTCAGGCCATCGGGGAGGACTATGTGAGGGACCTTGGTGAGCTGCGGAAGCTGAATGACCTTGTTGATGATGCTACCTTCATCCGCGATGTCTCTAAAGTGAAACAGGTAACGTGGAAGGTGTTACTGCAAAGTACCTGAGTAGATTTATTAAATTGCTGTGCTTTTAAAAATAAAAAAAACTTCAGCCTCATTGGGAGTGGCTTCCTGATGTAGTGTCTTACATGCAAAAGACCCCCCCCATTGGAAGCTGGGAGGACACGTTTTTGTGAAGTCCTAGTGATGGTGATGGGTAGATGGGTAGATTCAAGAACGAATTGATGCTGCGGTTTGGGGAATGCCTCAGAGGGGACTGGCAGCGGCTCCCAGCCTGGGCAGATACCCATGTGTTAATGAGAAGTGAATTCAATTATATTTTTTTAAATGGGAAAAGCAGGTTGTAGTGCTGGAGGCATAGATAGACAGAGGACCGGAAAGGGAGTGTATAGGTGTGGTCCCGCTCCTGAAATTCAGATAAATTATTTCCACTTGCATGAATTGATTCTAAACATTAGACCTTATGCTCATGTAGCTAATCATTGCATGGTAGTGTTTGTTCTGCTGCACCATGAAACTATAAATTTGATCCTCAGAGGAAAATTACATCTCACTTTTTAAATGCCTGTGCACGTCATTGCAGGCTCAAGCAATCTGATTGTGCAAGATTGCAGTTTGTGGTTTTCAAACCTGCTACGTGTCCAGGCGGCACTCGTCAGTTATTCAGCAATTTCACGTCAGCAACTTCCTGTCAAGTCACATATTTCTTCTTTTCTCACAGGACAACAAGGTGAAATTTGCCCAGTACCTGGAGAAGGAGTACCCGGTGAAAATCAACCCATCCTCCATGTTTGATGTCCACGTGAAGAGGATCCACGAATACAAGCGCCAGCTCCTTAACTGCCTGCACATCATCACCATGTACAACCGTACGTGCAGCACGTGCAGTTTGATTGCTCAGTGCCAAGAGCTTTAATAATGGCTGATTTTTCTGAGTGATAATTTACATGACACAATCTGACATGTCCCGATGTGGCAGATTCCCCACCCAGCTGTGTTCTGTGCATGCCAAAGCAAACATGAAGAATGTGGCCGTCTGAATCGGCTGTGGGAATTTTCCATGCAGCCCTGAGGTTGTAATAAACAGGACAGCAGTTTCATCAGCACTTTTCTTCTGTGCAACATGATGCTGACTATACCTGCACTCAAAGTCCTTTCCTTTTTTGGAAATGTTCTGCACACACATGCCATATATGTCATGCAATGTGGCAATCCAGGGAGATTCACTCTGAGCTTCAATCCGATCAGTTGCATAAGATTACGTTTTGGCTTTGTGTAGATGTGCTCGGCTCAGGGGTTCTCAGGTTTTCTGTTGACCATGTGCCAGTTTTTAATTAAATACTGGCAATAAAAATTATCAGAGCTGAATTTTAATGAGGCACTTGTTGTTCCCTGCATAACTAATTCTTTCAGCTCTTTCAGTCTATATGTTTCATGTTTGTTTCACCTGCAGTGGCTCCGTGCTCCCCTCAGTTTGAGAACTGTATGTACAGCTGGAGCAGGCAGCAGCCTAGCAGGTCTGCACTGTTGGGCCCAGCTTTTAATTTTTTAAGCTGTTTTTGCTCTTTATGCTAAGAAACATTTTAAAACGCAGAAAATAACTTAAAATGACTGTGTGTGTAAAATGCTGCTTTTTGTGTGCTTTGCTCCATGTCCTAAATATGTGAGCGGGTTTTTAATTCATTAATTTTGACTAAATCAGTAACTTTCTGAAAATGAATTGAGTCCAGATGGTTTTTGTTTAAATTATTATCACTAATATTGAGTTTCTTTCTTTATTTTGCTCCATAGGCATCAAAATGAACCCTACCACATCTTTTGTACCACGAACTGTGATCATCGGTGGAAAGGTAGCAGTTCAGCCAAATTAAACACTCTGGTGCAATGAACAGGCCAAGAGGGGTAATGATTGTGTTTGACAGTGAGTCATGTGTTATCACCCTCTGCAGGCTGCACCAGGGTATCACATGGCAAAGACGATCATTAAACTGATCACCTCAGTGGCTGGTGTGGTGAACAACGACCCTGTGGTGGGCAACAAGCTGAAGGTCATCTTTCTTGAGAACTACAGAGTGTCTCTTGCAGAGAAAGGTACCATTCGCTTTAAAATGCCACTCGGATAAACTGAGAAAGATATTTTGACAGTAATTAAATTTTCACATGTTCTTCCTCAGTGATTCCTGCCACGGATTTGTCAGAGCAGATCTCCACTGCTGGCACAGAGGCTTCAGGAACGGGCAACATGAAGTTCATGCTGAATGGAGCCCTGACCATCGGCACCATGGATGGAGCCAATGTGGAGATGGCCGAGGAGGCCGGAGAGGAGAATCTCTTCATTTTTGGCATGAGGGTGGAGGATGTTGCTGAAATGGACAAAAAGGGGTAAGGAAGTCTCTCACAGAGTTTGATCTTTGATAAGTAACTTGATGCTGTGGAAACCCACATTTCTTACTTGTTCTTTGTTAGATATGACGCCATGGTATACTACAACAAGATTCCTGAGCTGAAGCAAGTGATGGATCAGATCACAAGTGGATTCTTTAGCCCCAAAAATCCAGAGCTTTTCAAAGACCTCACCGAGATGCTTTTCAAATATGACCGGTGAGTAATTTCAAGTCATATGATCAGCTCATCCTGTCTTCAGCAATTGAATGTCATAAAAATCTGACGGTTGTTGGGGTTTTTTTTCAGTTTCAAAGTATTCGCCGACTTTGAAGCCTACGTGAAATGCCAAGAAAAAGTCAGCAAGCTCTACAAGGTGACATTTGCTTTGCTCCTTTTCTTTTTCACAAAAAGGCTGCTTTACATTTCCCCATTTAGCATCTGTATAGTATCCAATTCTTTAATGTAGCACGTGTAGCTGTAACTACAGCTGTACTTCTCTACACTGTCATTTTGCAACGTTTCTAACCATTTCCCACAGGAAGAAGTTCTTGCTGTTTACAAATACAAAAACTTTAGAACATCTTGCATGGACTTGGAGCACCTTAGCTGACTTTTGCTGATATGCTAAACCATGAGTAGCTTTTGAGCCTTCACTTACAGGGTTGCGCAGTTATTAACAAAATCTTTTCAGACAGATGTAGCTGATGTGGCATATAAAAGACGGGCACTTGACGACAGAGATTATTTTGAAGAAACTGATGGCTCTCAAACTCATACAGCACCAGCTTATCAGTCACAGGGTTGCCACACCCAAAACCACATCCTGTTTTCTCATTTATCTTTAATTCTAAAGTTTACCAAATTAATATCATGCTGTATTGAATAACACCTGACACTAGCAACTGAGTCCAGAAACTCACAAAAAATATGTTCACTGAGGTCACAAATAAAGCAGTTGGACTTCTTTTGGTGACTGAAATAGCCCTCTGCTATAAGGGACTTCACCATTGGCTTTGAGGCATTGTATTTCTTTTATGTACAGTCTGAAACACAGTGACAGACGCGTGCGCACACACACACCTGCAAAATTAACTGGCTAGTGTGAGTCTCACCATGATGCATGCACTTGCACACTCATTCACAAAACTGAGTATTTGCTACCATCACACTTTTAGAAGACTAAATATAAAACCTAAAATGATCAATTATATTTTTATTTTTCTCCCAAAGAATCCAGTGGAGTGGACAAAGATGGTGATCAAGAACATCGCTGCAACGGGAAAGTTCTCCAGTGACAGAACCATAAAAGAATACGCCACAGAGGTGTGGGGCGTGGAGCCGACTGACCTCAAGATCCCGCCACCAAGCGAGCCCAGGGAAGCCATCGAAAAAACTGTCAAAGCCCTTAAGAAAATGTGAGGCTGCCTTTTTAGTTACAGAATATTAACCATTCCTGTTTGGTTTAAGCGTTCAATTTGCATATCACTGAACTGTTTTGAGGACTTAGTTTTGGTTTTTTCCTCCCCTTTTTCTTTGTTGTCAAAGCACTGTTACACTTCTTTAGCACAATGCATGTAGTAGGCTTAAACTGGGAGTCACTGTGCTGAGCAAGCTTAAGGTTTTCCAAATAACTTGCTCATATTTAACATTCTGGGAGTGGGTGGAGGTTTCAGGAATCCAGTAGGATCACAGTCAGCTGACTGTTCTCACATTTGTTACGTTTCTGTAAAAACTGAACAATTTCAAGGATTTAAAGGCATTCGTAACTTAAGTATGCAAACATACATTTCTGATCAGTGTTGAAATAAAAACAGAGTGTAATGACATACAATACTGTGCTTTTATTTACATCTTTAGAAGATATAGAAGCTTTTGTGCAAGAA
>VOQK01009780.1:31671-43185 GCA_015052645.1 Benitochromis conjunctus | reverse complement strand
TAACCCCCCCCCCCCCCCGCTTTCCTGGTGTCACACAGAAGAAGCGAGTCACAGTGAAAAGATTACAAGTCCTCTGCTTCTCAGACAAGCGGCCCGGCCGTCCCAGCACAGTGGCTCAGAGATTTCATATCAGTGGGATTATATTTTTGCTTTAGCTTGACATGTAAATTGCCCACTGACAGTTCTCACGAACACATCAGCAAACACTTTAAAGCCATGCAGTAAAAAAAGATATACTGCAGGGAAGAATACATGTGTGATGTGTCTGCGTGGCTTTTCAGCCAACCTAGAGTCTCTTTGTGCACGGCCACACAAACTGTCGCTTTGTCTCTGGCAGTTGAGTGAATTTTATATATTTTTTATTGTTATATTTGGAAACTTTGCGGCGCACAGAGGTCTAAAAAGTTTCAGCTGCTTTCCCAAATGTCTCAAAATTCTAGCTTTAACATTAAGTAGTTGTTTATTGCCACATTTAAATCCAAAAGGCTGTGACATTATATGTGATGTCAAGTTATCTCTTTCAGGATTTCATGTGAAGACAGGCAAGCGTGTATTGCATCAGTCTGTCATGCAGCGTGGCGTCATGTAAAAATAGCACATCTAAACCCCCGCTAAGGTTTCTCACTGGTTCTAATGCGAAGTATGAACTCGTTCAGTCTGATTTAACGGTCTTCAGTTTGTGTAATTAAACTTACTCAGTCAATAAAACTTCATTCAGAGTATAAACCAGGTTTTAGCAAACCAAGAATCATTACTCTTTTGGCCTCAATAATTTTTCATGTGACAGTCGCTGTTCAAATGATATGTAAAAGTATGTAGTGTATTAGTGTTTGAGTCATAGTAAAATGTCCCATAAATCCCGAGGCTTTTCTGTTTCATACACCGAATCTCCCTTCATGGGCAGATGAAGCATAAAAATGAAAAAAGTCTGAAACCATTGTGAAAATTCGGGGATCAAACCCAGATGGGACCAAATCATTTTTCAAAGTCTGGCACGGTGAATAATACGCTTTCTGATTTTCTGAATGTTAGAATAATGAGAGGCTTTTCTGGGATGCATGTTATAGTTGTGCCATTTCAACAACTGCTCAAACAACAGGAAAAAAAATGCAGTCTTGTTAGAAATGATGATGTAAACACCTGAAAAGAATCTTTGAAGGAATAAATATTTTTTTTTATCTCTCCAGTTTCAATGTTTTCCTTCAGTGTTAACCACTCTTGAGGACCCTGAAAAGAAATGACTCATTTTTATCAGTGGTATGCAGTTTTATACTAAAAATATAAAACCGTAACTTCTGTTTAACGTGCAAAGATGCGCCTTCGCTCTGTTCTGTAATGCTGTGATCGACCTCTCGTACCTTGCGTGAGTCTCCGTTCACATTAATTTCCATTATGTTCCTCAAGAGGTCAGCCTAACTCCCTGTGCCAGCAGCAGCTGGCAGCGTGAACCGATGACCAGACCTGAATATCAACACAGAGGGGTTTTTTTTAAAAGCTGGAGAAACCTGAAAGTCACAAAGAGATCAAAATCTCAGTCTACGTGTTGAAGTGAGGTGAGAGAAAGAAGGATATTTAGGATTAATGTACCAGTTCTTACTTTATAATATAATTACTGGTCCACATTCGATTAACTGCAGAGCCAGATGAACTTTAATCTGATGGAAATAAATAAATATAGAAGAAACCGGCTTTCACTGGCTGTGCTCAGGTCGTATCCTGATGATAAACTTACAATGCAATAAACTCACAGTTGGGGATTTCCCCTGTTAGAGGTTGGAGTTTCTCATTATTATTCTTTTAATCACACACAACTGTTCATCTCCTGGAGCTGATTTGTTGAGCACCAGGCTGGTATTTGTTTGTTAGTGAATTGTTAGATTTCCTGATACTTTGAGTACCACAGTTTACCACAGTTGGTCCTGCGCAACAGGAAATACTAAAAGTTAACGGGCTGTCCACACAAACTACCACGAGTGGAACAAAGAAACATGCACTTATACGTACTCGCACCGATCTTGACCCGTCCAGCATCTCCTTTGATCTTTTTTGACTTTTCAGAAGGATTGTTGTCCTCAGCAGCAACACTGATGTCCTGCTTTGTCTTTGAGAGCACTGGTCACTGCAGGTCTTTTATAAATCTATTATCTATATATAGTGCTGATTTTAGTTTCCACAGACTTGTCACGTCATTTTCACGCAGTGCGTGTGTGTGTGTGTACACTTGAGGAACCCCCAAGTGAGTAAGGGTCCTTAAATAACCCCGATGAATGCTGGGTCCTGCAGATTTCACCAGGAAAGTTACGATCGAATTGGGGACATAAACCATCTTTCTTTGATGAATGACCGACTTTGTGCGCACTTGGACAAAGTGGCACCTGAAAATGTTCCCTAGACCGTTCACCATTTATAATAACACTTTTTGCTGAAATATAAAAATTTTCTACATAATGTATTTTCTTCCAGAACTGTACTCCTTTGTTGCGTTTTTATGGTTTTAATAGCTGAAGTTAAGAAAATATTAACACATGCATATTCTGGGTAATCTGATCCTAAGAAAGCATTTTACAGTATTCTAAAATATAAATTGTGAAAACTGGTTTTTAGCATCAACTCAACAAAATTGAGAAGTAAAGGAAAAGGTTGGGTTTTTTTCCACCTTTAGCATTTCCTAGAATCACTTTTATCTCAATGTCAGACTCCTTCAAGGTCTCCTCGGGTATTCTGGGAATTTTAAAACTTCTTTTTTACAAATAGAATAAATATGATCCTCTCTCTCCATCACAGACACACAAGTCCTTTCTCAGCTTTTGTCTTCTCCACTTAAAGAAGCTGTTCACGAGTTAAAGTAAGTTTCCCCTGAGATGGAAATGGATAAAAGCACAAAAAGTGATTTACAAAATGAGCCCCGAGTTAAAAGAGGCTCAGACGACTCTACAAGCTGCTCGTCTTTGAGGCGAACAAGTTGGCAGAAGTCTTTTCATTGAGCGTTTCCTTTTTGTTTCCATGGTGGCTGCCAGTTTGCTGAAGGGGGAAAAAAATGCCAGGATGTTTTTCTTTGTCTTGTACGACACTCCCTTCATTTGACCTTGGCTTTGGATGAGGCTGTTTGGGCGCACTGTGGTGCTTAGGAAATTTAACAACATTGCAGAAAGTCGGGCATGGACTTTAAAAAGAAATAGGAAAGTTTTACTTTCACTAATGAAACTCTAACAGTAAAAACACTGTTTGTAAAAAACAAAAAGAAGAAGAAGAAAAAAGATGTCTATAAGAAAAAAAATATATGGATGTTTATCCTCTTTATACCTATCTTTAAAATGAAAGAATTCGTATTTTTTATTATTTATATTATATCATTTTTTGATCTTCTCTTTTTGAAGTCTCTAAACCACCGTACAAACACGAGACACTTCACCTCACCAGCATGACATCAGCTCTTTGACAGTTTCTCCTCTGGCTTCTTTAAGTTGTAAGGCTTGTGATCTCGGTCCTGCAGAATCCTTCACGTCTCCAAATATCAAAGTTTTTTGCAGAGGGATGTAAAATGCATTTTTTCAAGCATTCTTGTGCAGCAATGTCTTAATGAAAGGCAAATGCAACTTTTACTAATCCGGACCCACATTTTCATCCTTTAATGTAACTTCACCAAAGACGTCAGCCCGTTATTTGGATATCGGGAAATAAAGCACCTCGCCCTTTGAAAGAAGAGGACATGAGACCTTCATCCTCTCAGTCATCGGTCGTGCTCACCCTGAACATCTAGGATAGCTGTAGATTTTCTGGAATCATTCAGTGGGTGCATGTGGTCATCTGTCACGTTAGATATAAATGAATAAACAAATAACAGAAGCAGAGGATATGCCATTTAAAAAAAAATTCCCAACATATTAATCCTTCCATCACGCATGTGTATCTATTAAATCTATTAAACATAAGTAATCACTGATGTGATTTAAAGAAGTAACTTCCACAAACAAAGAGTACACAGTTAATCATGGCGGTACGCATTTTGGCCTAGTAGCCTTATTGCTTTATATTTCATTATACTGTGCCACCAAAGTCCAGAGATAGACAAGCACGCACTCAAACTAAGTGTGTAAAGCGGCTCGTTTGGCTGTAATGGCATGCTTTTTTTTTTTTTAAAGCTCGTTGCTTATGACCTTCTCTTAACCTTCAGCTTTAATCCATATCCATGTATCCAAATACAGATATTACCATCCTTGTTTTATTTTGGTATTTGCTTCATAAAGGAACATTAATATGAAGATATTAACCCCGTTTTGTATGGTAATATAAATATCAATAACAATGGGGTAACATGGTTTTAATTGGTCAGCACATACAGATTAATGCCAAGTGAGAAAATGACCGTTTACACCAGGTGATTTTTTGCACTGGAGATCTTAAAATTGTGCTTTTTCTGCCTCTCTTTTTTTTTTTTGTCTCCAGTGCAAGTCTGTGTGCGTCTGTATGTGCAGATGTGTAAGCGCTTATGTTTACTGCTTCCATTGTGGATGTTTGTCAGTGAACATGCATGCATGAACTGCAGGTCCTTGATCTCCTGCATGGACTGGCATGGAAACGCTCACACAAATACATGCACGCAGACACACAAAAGCTCACACACACACACCCACTCCCCAAACCTAAACAATGATCCATCATAGGAATCCACATCCTCCTCTGGGCCACATCAGTCCCTTTGCTGCAGAAAAACTGATCCCAGAATCGGCTGCTAACTGTCAACTGCAGGACTCTGAGCCGCCCACTCACCACTAGAAAGAGACCACTGTGGACGCACGCATTTAATAGGCCTGCCATCAGAGTAAATGGAGGCTTAGTCTGAGAGCGCTCTGATCTCTCTGTGGATTTGTGACGCTCCCCTTTTTTTGAAAAAAAAAAAGAGAGAAGGAGAAGAAGAAGAAGAAAAAAGCCAGAGGGGAGCAAACACAATGGTGGATTTGTTGAGGCTGTAATTGTGATTTTAGTTTTAGTTTTGTTCCTTGTCATTGTAGGTGAATTGTCTGGCTTGTCGCAGCTGTCATCGAGGTTTGTGTGTGGTTTGTGCCTTTGCAGTGTGTGTGTGTGTGTGTGTGTGTGCTTTCATGTAGGTCTCTGCTCTTTCCGCTGAACACATGCAGCCATTACAACTGGCTGCTGGCACACATTTACTGACTTTTGTTTCAAGCGGAGATACCACACTTTACCATTTGAAAAAGAAAAAACACCTGCCTGCCGCCTGAAAAATAAAATCAAGTGTTGTGAAATTTGATAAGATAAAGGTCAGCGTACAAGTCGTAAAATTGTTGCAAATATTACAATATATTTGTTCATTTTGAGTCTGGAAACTGATGGATCTGGTGTGTGTGTGTGTGTGTGTGGCCATCAACATTAACCACCAGTACCCTTGAGCTGCCCACCGCTTCAGTACGAACATGGCCACCCACACTCCCTGCCCGGCACTACCATTTATATCAAAGTCCATATAATGGGCCATCTGGGGAATCTGTATGGTTAACTCATCAGCGCCACCACAAGTGCTTCTCTGTGCCAGACACAAAGTGATTTTTTATTTTACCATTTTCCAGTCTCTTGGCAGCTAAGTCGACCAGCACGTAAAGGTGGACGCAGCGAAGATAAATGTTGAGATTTGGTTCACTGAATGTTTTAAACAACATGGTTTTCATGGGAGACTGCAAATGGAGAGTGGGTACGGAGCCGGCGAGTGAGTTTACACTAAAAGAATTATAAATCTGCTCTGACTTTACAGCTTTTTCCACGGCGTGTAAACTACAATTAAAGGAGCAAAGTGAATGAAAGAAGAGCAGCTGTTACTGAAAATGTTGCAACAAAAATCGTCCGTTTTTTTTTTTTTTTTATAAAAATTTCTCTTCCACAAAGAATTCTTTTTTTTCTTCTTCTTTTGCACTAAAGCAAACAAAGCAGCTGAAGAGGAAAATACCAGAGCGATCGTCACCATCAAAACATTTTGTAAACCAATGTGGTCTTAGCACTGGAAGCAAATGAGTGCAAGCTTCTTCTTTTTTTCATACATTCATTAGAGTCTTAAACCAACATGGCAAAACTAAGCTGATGCCATCAAAGTCACCCAAAAATGAAATGAAAAGAATCAGAAATTACACTCGCCAAACATCTCTCACATCTGCTTACGCCAAAGAAGAGAGAACCAGCTGAATCGATTAGCGCGAGGCCTAACAAGACTTAATCAGTGTCCGGTTTCATGCAGGGCATTCTGGCTCTTCCTGATGGAGGTTCCTCCCAAACCTTCATCAGAGAGAGTCGGGCCTCTCTGCCTGTGGCGAACACACTAACCACTAATATCAGGTTGGCTCAGCAGAGGAGAACAACAGCACGGCCGCACTAACCAGGCAACTGCAGCTTTCTGCATTACAATATGCTACAAGAGGGATTAGCCACTCAACTAGGATAACAACAACAATACTGACAACAATAACACAAGAAATTATCATAATTACTCTCAGACCATATTATACTATAGTGTGACATCCACTACCATAGAAATGCGGCACACTGTATACAGTAATTGAAAGTCATAATAGTGGATCGACACTAAAGGTGATGCTACATGTAAGGTTTTACTGAACGACAAACTCGTAAGGGTGATTTTTTTAAGGGAGTTTGCAGGAACATCGGCGGCTCTGTAGGCGCACGGTAGTGCTTCGAGCTAAATGCTATTGCAGTTGGCATGCTAATATTTGCTACTGAAAACATTTAGAGGTGGGTAGAAATTTAGTTTTGTGAAAACCAAGTTTCAGGTGGACTGAAATTTTGATCTGCAGGTTTATCATCTGTCAGATTTTAATCAAATCTACCAGGCACTTTCTTCTTCTTCTTCTTCTTTCAGCTGTTCCTTTTCAGGCGGCCACAGCAGATCGTCTGCCTCCATCTCACGTGTCCTTTCTTTCACACCAACTGTCCGTCACTGAAAAAAACAAAAAGTCAGCCACAAGGTGATGCTAAAGGAAAGGTCAAAAGTTAACCAAAAGTCATAAAGTAAGCAACGAACTGCCATTCCCAGAGACCATTCTGCACAATGTAAAATATATAACTGACCTTTTTTTTTCTCCACAACAATTTCCAATCTTGATCTCAAGGTAACTCACCACTATATTGCATTAGCAACCCTGCAGCAAGGATTGCTTATTGCAATATTACTGCAAAGATTCAGTGTGAGACCAGTCCTGGCTGTAGCTCGGTCCTGCGCAGAGCTGTGCAGACCATAAGTTACGTGTTGCAGCTGCGTACTTTCACCAGGGGGCAGTGTCAAAAACATGTGGGCTGCTGTTGTTTGTGTTTATGCTGTTTTTTGCTCTTTTAGCTCAGCACCTGCTACAGAGAACACAGAAGTCACAATGCACAAAAAGCTTCTTAGTGTCGAGGTGTCAGAAACAATGGAAACTGTCCACTGCAACCGCTTTGTGCTCTTCGCGCATGCTTTTTTGATCTTTTACTACCTTTCCTGTTCGAGCATTCTTATCAACCAGTAAGCACTCTACCCAAAGCGATGTTGGTTTTCTGGAGGACTGCACACAAGTGTAGCTGAAGACCTGCCCAAATGCAAACAAGATCTTTAATTCCTAATAATATGACTACTAGTCTCTCCTTTCGCAAAAAGGACCTCATATACTGATCCGTGCAACCCCGAAGCATTGCCCCCTTCATCGTATTTATGCACGCGCACCAAATCTCACCAAACCTGGCCCCTCGTGGCACTTTTTGATGTTGTAAATAATCTCATTCTGCTGTACGACTACCACAAGCACCACATTTTCTACCCCGCGAGAACAAATTTCTTGAGTTTACGAGCCAAATCACTAACTCGTTTTGTGATTACTGAAATCAAACAGCAAATGGTGGGAACTGACATCACAACTCAAAACGTGCAAAGAGGTGGGGGGGGAAAGTTTGTTTCCATTGAACCAAGCTGTAGCTTTGTGGTTCATCAGCGTGTGAGCGTGTTTGCTGCCGGCTGATTCAAATCTAATACATCAAGCTTTAAATAGCAGGAGCGTTGCCTCCACTCATGCAGATTGCACTCTTTTCAGCATTTTTTTTTTTTTGAAAAAGGCACATGAGCACGTCTGGATGTGCGCACATGTGCATGTTTATGTCATCTTCTAAGTGTGTGTGTGTGTGCACGTGTGTGAAGAGCAAGGAGTGAATGGCTTGGCTCCACATCAAAGGCCCCTGCGAGTCTCTGCATTAACGAGGCCCTTTGTTTCCTGCCTTCCAGATTACAGCACGTCTCTCCCCGTGCTGCCAGTGTGTTTGGGTGTGCATGTATGTGTGTGTGTGTGTGTGTGTGGTTGTGCGCTCATATGCCTATGTATGTGTGTGAGTGTGCTGAGGGCACAGTAACCTGTAGACCAAAGGCCAAAGACGGATCCTCCCTCCTCATTTTCTTCATCAAAATGAAGGAAAAACAAAGGCGACTGCGTTTTCTTTTTGCCTAAAATCTGCTTGATAAATTCCAAAAGTTAAGAACTTATATTCAAAAACTGTGACATTTGTCATGTTTGCCTGTATTTTTTCTATATTTTACAATAGGTTTTTTTTCAACAATTTTTTGTGACAATAAATTACTGCACGAAAACGTTCCTTCAAAGTAGAACACGCGTAAAAAATATCGAATCAAAATTCAACATAAGTTAACGAGCAATGATGAGCAAATGATGAGCAAATGATGACACTTTTCCTTATTTGGGATAAATCATACGTTGAAGCTGTCATGATTCGTGTTTGACTAAAATATGATTCGTGTTTGGAGACGTGTTGGAAGGACTGTAAAAGCGTGTGCGTCGTTAACTCCAAGAACTGAAGCAAGACACAAGCGACTTGTAGTGGAATACGTTTCAACACTAAACTTCCATCTCCCTGCCTCTTGCTTCAAAACCTGAAGCCTCAATCTTCCCTCACCACACACTCAGACAACCCTTGAGGTGTGTGTATGCGTGTGTGTGTGCGTGCGTGTGCGTGTGCGGTGACATGGGGCGATGCAGAAGCTCTTCTGCTGCTATTTCCAGCCACTATCAGACCCGTTTTGTGCGAGCTGGGGCATGATTTGTTGATGCACGTCTTTAAAAAGTTCAGAGCTGTTCCAACCACAGCTCGCGTTTTCTTTCCTCTGAACACTGGAGGAGAAGAGAGCCAACCGCTTGCACGCCGGCATTTCAATGTTTAGCTCGAGACAGAGATGTACGTGATACAAAACAACGTGTAATATCAGATAGCATGAAAGAACGAGGTTGTTTATCATCTGCTCGGAAAAAAAGAAAGTTTGTTTAAAGTGCCTCTAATCAAAGTAAGCATACACATCCCTCATAATCACATTATATCACATTATTCAGTAAAAAATGTAATTTATTAACCGTGCCGCTATCTTTGTGTATCTGCAGATGTTTTCAGTTGCTCAGCATAAGCATCTCTTATTTGAGATTTTGCTCCGGACTAAAAGTTATAAATAAAAAGCTTGAATTTTTGCCCACTGATCCTCAGCAATGTGTTTTTTCGAAGCTCTTTTTTTTTCCACCCTTCCACTGTTTATGTTTGTTGATTTCCAGAAGATATTTCACTCCCCCCCCCTCCCCCAACTCCCCAAAAGCCCCACACAGATCTGTGATATCAACTCATAAATGTTTGATAAGGAGTTAACGAAGAGGTAAAGAGACTGCATTCTGCTAAATCAAAAGCGACAGACACATTCAAATCAGCAAACACTCAGCAAAGTAGAACTCGAGTGAGCCTCGTTAGCTGCCACTCCGTATCAAGTCGCTTCTCCTCTCCTTTTATTCCCGTCTTCTGCTTATTTTGCTGATCCTGTATCCTCCCTCTACAGCACTCTCACAGACACATGGGAGCAGAAAGCAGGCCTTTATCACAGGGCCAGTGAGCAGTTTCAGGTGGTAGGTGCGGGATGACTTCGATTTGGTAACTGATGAAGGAAAATACTGAACCTTTGCCCACCTGTTTTCTACTTCTCTCTCAGTCCTGTCATCTTTGTTTGATGCCGGCTTCGGTAACCTTTATTCTTGGTAGTGCTTCTGCTCTTAGTCATGTTGCTACCTTTGAGTGTAACAACTTTCTAAATAAGTGTTTCAGCTTCCGAAATGTTCAAGTTTTGTTGTTTTGCTTTTTTTTCTTTTTGCAGCCTCCCACAGATATTAAACCCACCTTCACAGGAGCCGTGCAACATCCTGTGAGTGCACCACTTAAGTCGAGCTCTTTGTTTAAAGACGATTCATTGGTATTTCTAGATTTTTAAAGCGCTTTAAAGGGCGTGCTTTGTCTGGATGACTGCATACAGCCCAAACATAACTCATTACTTCCTGTAGTTTGGTGGTTATCATGTTCTAGCTAATATTTAGAAACAATTAAGCATAAATCAGTTCTACTTTATTTAACATTCGAGTCGATTAGTTCACTGTTTTATAGCCGAAACTGAGGCACAAAATTAAACCGTTATAAAGATTTGTTGAGGTTCTAC
Source organism: Benitochromis conjunctus (assembly GCA_015052645.1). Taxonomy (NCBI): domain Eukaryota; kingdom Metazoa; phylum Chordata; class Actinopteri; order Cichliformes; family Cichlidae; genus Benitochromis; species Benitochromis conjunctus. The sequence goes on along the minus strand of VOQK01009780.1, from coordinate 32,663 downwards.
GTTGCTAGCTGGATGCTGCCTGGAAGGACATGGTTTTGATTGTAGGAAAACTACCAATAAAAAAGCACACAAGTGGTTCCAGTTAAGAGACGTTCGCTTGGATGTGGCTTAACCCCAATGAAAGGACATGATTTAATTACTCTGCAGCTTTAATGCGCCTGGTGTTTCTTTAGAAAGCACAGTGTATAATCTTTTTTTGAACCAACTGTGATTCATCTTCGAAGAAAAAAAAAAAACATGTTAAAGAAAGAACTTTTCCACCACCAATGATTAGGCAATGGAAAGGGGCTTGCTGAAGTGATCGTCTTGTATTAAATGGGCTCTTTACACACCGACGGTGGGGTTGAAGTTTGCACTATCGGGCTCCTTATAAAAACGCTCTCCATTCGGGGGCCGAGGATAAGATGTAATCCTGGTTTTTGCACCGTATCACAGATGATCCTGATCATTAATGGGGTTTACTGCACTACAGTTACTCAGTTATTTAGTAAGAAAAAAGTCAAGAAATCGTGTTTTTAGCTCTTCTCCATCTTGGTGTTCTTCATTAAAAAACAATTCCCCATTTGCTACATGACATATTTCCTGTTTTTATTGGAGAAAGCCTGCTGCACACAAACATAAAGCTCTTTTCATCAAACGTTCCTCCTCTATCAGAACAGCTACAGTGCCGGTCTTATTCAGATGCAGAGCTTGTACTGTATCTGTGCCTGTGTGAGAAAAGCATGCCTTGTGGGGTCGCAGCAGCTACGCAGGCTTGTGTTTTCTGTGTGGGCTGCTTATCGTTTCTATCTGCTCAAGTTTCCTTTTTTGGCCTTTCCTGTCAACAGTTATTGTCTGATGTCACAGACGACACTCATTAGAGTTAGAGATAAAAAGATGATGAGAAAGGATGCACGGGGTGTGTGTGAACATCAAACCTCTGAACTGATAAGGCAGGGTGATGTGAACTTAAAATATGACTCTGATCTGACAAGAATAATCCAACTGCTCAT
>VOQK01009776.1:4237-14338 GCA_015052645.1 Benitochromis conjunctus | reverse complement strand
CACAGTAGAAACAATATGACGCACCATGAAACATGGAGCACGTTAAAGAAAAATATCTATAAAGAGAGCATCGACCTGTATTTACCAGTAATCGTGTTCAGAACTTAAAGCCCCCATAAAAATTACAAAATACATCAACCTGTCTCTGTTTCCATGTACTAGTGCATCTCTAAAGACTGAAAATCAAGGTCCATGACTCTGGAGCGAGAGTTGGGAGGCACAGAATGGATCCAAGGTGTTTGAAGGTGATGGTCTGGGGTTCCTCATTATTAGCTGGTGTTGGTGGCAGTTGGTTCAGCCTTTTTAGGATTTTAGAGCACTGCACATTACTGGCAGGCTTCATGGAGATCCATATTGATTTTTTCCAGCAGGACTTAGCACCCTCCCACTGAGCCGAACCTACTACCAAATGTTTTGTGCTCATGGTTTTACTGCGCTTTACTGGCCAGCCAACTCTCCTGACCTGATCCCCACAGATAATATGAGAGGTATTGTCAAGAGGAAGATGAGAAACATCAACATAGAGATGAGCTGAAGGCTCCTATCAAAGCAAAACGGGCTTCAGCTGATTGATAGGAAACAATCCCCAACTAAGTATTAAGTGTAAATTAAGATACCATTCAAAAGTATATCGTAAATTAGTTTTTGACTTATCTTGGGAAACATTCAAATCTTTTATAATAATCAGGCAGGCTGGTCTGAGTATTTCAGAAATGGGTGATCTGGGAATTTCCCAAACAATCATCAAAGAAAATGGTCAAAGACAGAGAAAATATCCAGCGAGTGGGTGTTCTCTGATTGAAAATGCCTTGTTGATGCCAGATGTCATTATGATCAGTTTCTAGATGATAGGAAGGCAACAGTAACTCAAATAACCACTTCTTACAACGAAGCTAGGCAGAAGAGCATCTGTGAATACACAACATCAGGCTTACCAAAATTGAACAGCAGGAGATTGGAGAAGAAGAAAAAACCGTTGTCTTATGATTCAGATCATAAACATTATAAAAAACATCGATCATTCCTGCCTTGTATCAATAGTTCATGCTAGAGCTGGTATTGTAATAGTGTATGGGGATAATATCTTGGCACACAGTGAGCCCCTTAGTACTAGCTGAGCATTGTCTGAGTAATGATGCTGACCATGTCCATCCCTGTATGACCACAGTGTAGCCATTTTGTGATGACTACTTCCTGTGGGATAACTTATCATGTTACAAAACTCAAATAATATCAAACTGTTTTTTTGAACGGGACAGTGAGTTCACTGTACCCAAATGGTCTCAATCCAATAGAGCGCTTTTAGGATTCGGTGTGGATAGATGACGGATCTGCAGCTGGTAAATCTGAAGCAATTATGTGATGCTATGGACCAAAATCTCTGAGAAATGTTTTCAGAACTTTGTTGAATCTATGCCATTAAGAATTTAATCAGTTCTTATTAGTTAGTAGCAATGTGAACTTACTGAGGTGGGTGTATTTTCTGTTCATTGTCAATGTTTAAATAGGTCATTAGCTAATAGTTTTAGTAGGCAGTATGTGGGCCATGAGCTAAAAATGATGGCCTAGACTTTGTGCCTATTTAAAGGCAAGACTGTCTAGCAGACATTAAATTACACACCACACACGTTTCCTGAAAGTCATCTCATTTTGTGTGGAAAGCATAAATGTTCATTTTATAAGTCGAGGATGGACTAAGTTTCGAAATGGTTGTAATATACAAAAAAAAACGTATTTAATAATTACTTTATTTGTTCAATTATTTTTTATTTTTTTTTATGCGCTACCACGACGGCGTTAGGAACCCACCAAAACCGTGAAGTTCTATTGGACGACCCCAAATCCATGAATTCGATTGGTCCATCTATGTCCGTCTCCTTAAACATCTCGACCTGAAACACGGGCACCTCGAAAGCGTGACCAGGTAGCTAGCTGTATTGCATAGCTTCCAATAACAAATATTTAAAATATAATAATAATAGCAATATAGTATCAACATTTGGGATTTCTGGATTTTTTGACCAACAGGAATGACACACTTTTGTTGTTAGCGCTCCTCGATTTGAAGGTAACTTCATACATCCTGGCATGATGCTGTTGCTGCTAACTCGCTAACATTACCGGCTATCCAACCAAGCTGCTGCTTTTCGCTGAGGATAATAATGCTATTAAACCAGAGGGTTTGCTTCTCTTTTAACCTTCACGTTAAGGCGGCTGCTGCTGGTTATTTCCTGCGTTTTATGTTTGTATTGGTTAGGTAGAGTTCGTAATTGCAAGCAGCTCGTTTAACGGTGCTCAGCTGTGAAAACCTTTACCATCTTATAGCCTTTGCTTTTTATAAGACGCAAACGCTATTTTAAGATTCCAAATCTTTATATCAAGCTGAGTTCTATATATGTATAAAAATATTGCAGTTCAATATACGCATTTGCGTTGATTAACAGATTAGGGGAATAAACGTGCTAGTCACAAATATACGACTTTCTTTTGTCCATCCCGAGAGCCTGAGCGAGATTGTTAATGTTCAGAAAGGGCTATTTACAAAACCATTATGTGACAGTGTATTTGATGCACCGATCTAACCTTTTCCAAGCTTTTCTGATTGCTGATCCAATACTAGTGTTAAATTAATTATCATCATAATAAAGAAACTGGGATCCAGTCCTTATTTCTAGGCAGCATCAGGCTGGACTCGATGTCTTTCCTAGCTCTCGCGAATAAGCGGAAAAAAATAAACTTCTAAGAATATAAATGAACGGAAACGTTATTTATTAATGAAATAATACGTAACACGGATATCACGATACCATGAAAAAATAGTGAGGTATTTTCTCTCATTTGTTTTCACCAGTATCATTTTACCTGTGAAGCAAACAGGCCAAAAGGGACCCTCAGTAATGACTAGTTTACTCTTACAGTCTGTATCACATTAAAATGCCAATTAAATGCTTACACCAATCGAGCTGTTTGGGAACTTTAAATGTAAAGAATTTCTTTTTAGCGTCCATCTGCAGCCTGACATCAGCCACCCTGTCTCTTTCTAGCAGAGAGACCTGCAGCATTTAGGGGGACGTCTAAAGAAAGGCTAATGGTGCCTTGCACTAAATTAATTATAGTTTTAGACACAAATGATTTTGTAATATAGATTTATAATACAAAATATAATTCTATTTATAAGCTGTGCTATGTTCTTATAGATTTGCTGCTTATGCAGAAAATCAATTACAGTCATGGACAGAAATTTTGGCAGTGCACACATTTTTGTGTTCGTCACTTTAGTTTTTATTTAGATTCTTTTTTGCGTGTTTCTGTGATTTAGGAAAGAATAATAACACGTGTTTCATACATTTCAGTGACTTTTATTGGCAACAAAATCAAATTGATGTAAAAAAAAAATTAAACTGTTGAACCACCTTCTTTATAACTTCTGCAATTCTCTGTGGCATGTTGGATATTGGCTTATGGGCCAAATCCTGATTGATGGCATTTCCTGCCTCATCAGTGCATGAATTTGAAAGGTTTTTGGGCTTCTGATTTTCTGCTCGTGGTTAGTAAGGACTGACCTAAAAATGTCTTTAGAAAAAAAAAAACATCTTCCATTGATCCAAAAGCAGTTTGGTGATAATTTGTGTATTTGATGCTGCTTCATGTCACTAGGCTGAATTGATAAGGGCGTGGAGATCATGAATTTAACATTTTGGGTCCATGACCATGAAACTCTCCATACTGTAATCTGATCGAGAATCTGTGGGTAGTCCAATTCTTTAAACAAATCTGATTTATTTGCCAATCAAAGTATTTAAAACTAATGACAATACTAATGACCGTTTTTCACTTTATCAAACAGATGTAAAAAAAAAAAAGAAAAAAAATCCAATTAAAGTGTGATTTTCAGGTCTGATGTTTATTTTGGGGAGAACAAATGTTATATTGAATAGTGTCAAAAAATTCCAACGGTTCCTGAAAGCATCAACTCTGTGCTTTTTCAGTGATCTTGGGGTCATTACACTAATCCCAGGCAGGGCGCCACATCCAAACCTCAGCAAACAACACAGAAAACAGCAAAAACAATAAAAAAACAAAAAACAAAAACATGGTAAAAAGAAACTAAATGCCCAATAAAATGTCTGTTCCGTAGCGCTCCATCACACTTACTGACTTTGCGGGGCTGCTGTAACACCATGCCCGGGGTTACTGTAATGATACTACTGCTAATAAAAGCACAAAGTCGCTGCTTTCAGGAACCACTGGAATTCTTTCAATTGCACAAATGGTTCAGAAGTTACAGATGTTGAAAACATCTGTCTGACGCCAGTGACAGGTTAGACTTGGAAACTAAAACTGTCATGTCGGTCGATTGAGCTTTGGATGTGTTTCATTGGCACGTGGATGTCAGCTGTGTTGACCCGATTGTTTTCTTTTGTCCACAGCCATGTCTTTCCATCAGGATCGCGGGGGTCCCCGGGGAGGAGTGCCTCCCGGCCAGCATGGTACCAACCAGAACTACAGACCCACCAACCTGAGGCCGCCCCCTCCCCAGCCTCCAGTTTCCTCCTACCGTTATGATTCACAGACTGCCCCCTTCATGCCTCCACACCCTGACTTCATGCAGTATCCACCTCCAGTTCAATCCCAAACTTCCAATTCTCTTAACCAGTGCCCAGTGCGCCCGCCTTTCTCGAAGCCTCCCACCCGACAAGGCTTCCCTGAACTGCCACCTAACTTTCCACCTCCTCCCCTACCCGGCTCCGCAGGTAGTCCCGCTCCAAGGGCGCAGGTGTCTGCTCAAAATGCCTACCACCCTTACATGATGCCTCCTGTGCCCCCACCACCGCTACCACACCCCCCAATGCCTCCCCCCATGGCCTCTCAATCAATGAACTACCACGCTCCGTACTCCATGAACTACCCCCATCCTCCTCATCCTCCATTCCCTCCTCCTACCTTCAGCTCCAGCTACACCCAAAGCAACACCCAATTTCAAGCAGACCACAGCATCAGGCACGGGGGGCAGTACAAGTACGAGAAGCCCATGGACAGCAGGAGGTCCCCAGAAAGAGGGTATCGGCACGATGATCACAGGCAGAAGTGCTATGGCTATGGAGGCCACGGGGACAGGCACAAAATGGAATTTCCTGGAGAGAGGAAGGACCGCGGGAGAAGTCCAGACAAGCGCAGCAGGCAAGAGGGTGCGCGGTATCGGTCTGAATACGACAGAGGCCGGACTCCCCCCAGACACAGGAGCAGGGATCGCAGCAGGTACACAGACGACGCTCTGCCAAATGAAATCCATCAGTGAAATGATTTCCTTTTAACTACTCTGTCTGTTTACAGAGAGCGCTATCGGCACAGAGACAGTCGGAGATCCCAGTCACCCGACAGGCACAGAAAGAGGCCTCGAAGGTACGCGTGTTGCTTTGTATGGCTCACCGCAGCTGTTGTGAAAAAGTACTCATCAATAAACCCTTTTAATCCGTAATGGACAAAGTTTGAGGTCACAAAGAAAAATCCTTGGTTTTGAAAGAACAGCACATTTGGCGTCCGTAGTTGTTTTTTTTACTGCCATTTCACGCATCAGTACAGAAGCTCAGACGTTTTCAGATTATATACAGAGAACAGCCTGAAGAAATGACCCTTTTTCTTTCCCTTAATCAAAGGAAAAAAACTCTCTGCTGTTGCTTTACTTCCTGTTTTGACTTCTTTTGCTCCTACTCTGCAACCAGGGCAGTGACGTTAAACTAAGCTGTAGTTTAGTCTATTGTCTCAAGCATCAACCTTTGTGGTTCCATTATAGTCTGAGAACGGCAATTAGGACAATTTTGAAAATTACCAAAAGAAGTAGGTCAAGAAATAAAGGCAGTTTAAATAAAGAGTTTTTATTTAAAAATTATTTAAAAAGAGTTTAAATACCCAAGGTCACGCATTCAAAGCAACGGACTGTGCACAAGACAGATGAAGAAGAGAGCGGAGGCAGGATGGAGTGGGTGGGTGATTTGCAACAGAAGGATAGCAGCAAGAGTGAAAGGGCAGTTTATAAGGTGATTTGATGGCACTAACAAAAACACAGAGAGCAGAGCTGAAGATGCTCAGATTTTCACTGGGAGTGACCAGAACAGACAGGATTAGAAATGAGTGTATCAGAGGGACAGCTTGGGCTGAGCGGTTTGGGAGCAAGGCTCAAAGGGTTTGGACTCGTGCAGAGAAGGGATGGTGGATATAGCGGACAAAGATTCATGGATATCCACTTTAAATGAAAGTAATGATATCTAAGACCAAAACCTAAAGGCACCATACTGGTAATGAATCATGTCTAAATCTCTATACCAGAAAAAACTGTGGTTTCTTGAGCAGTGGCTCTGTTTAGATGGAGGTCATTTTTCAAGCAAAGCAAAGTAGTATCATGTAAATAATTTAACTTGTTAATTTCTTGCCGTTTTCTAGTATTTTAGTATTAATATATTTTCTTTGATAAAAAGGAGCAAGTCTAAACATGAGACCTTAACTGAAATTTAACTTCCTGTCTCACTTTTCGTTTTCATATGTAGCCGGTCAACGAGCAGAGACAGGAAGCGTGGTCGCTGGGAGGAGGAGAGGGACCGGAGGTCGGAGAGCTCCTCGGGGCTGAGCAGAGAGCGCAGCTTCTCCGCCATAAGGAGCAGAGACTCCGATGAAGCCTTCAGCGACAGAGACCGAGAGCGGGAGAGGGAGCGAGAGAGGGAACGGGACAGGGAGCGAGAAAAAGTGAAGGAGAAGGGCGATGACGAGAAAGAAGAGGAAGACCTGCTGAAACCTGCCTGGATTCGGTGCACCCACGCTGAGAACTACTATTCCAATGACCCCATGGACCAAGTGGTACTGTTGACACCTTTGTTTTTTCATAAAGCTAAGATTTGATAAGTTCCTAATTGTTTGTACCTGTTTTACATAAAAACTTAATTTTGAAAAATGTGCCCACCCCAAGTAGGCTTACAACACACTAATAACAAGAAAAAGCGCCAAAACGTACCATAAATGATAAATACTAAAGAAATAATTCAACCTGCTGTCTTTTCTAAGCTTTAGAAACAAATGCACAACACCAAAATTATTAAACACCCATTTTATTCAGTCATCATTGCTATACCATCCATCTATTTATCCATTTTCTGTTGACTGGATCATAGGGTCTAAGCAGATGAGCCCAGCCCTTCTCCCCACTGGCCACCTCCCCATGTTAAGACCGAGCAGGCCGTTCCTCCCAATCACTCCCCTCCGGTTGATATTGTTCCCGGTAGGAGAAGGTAGTCCCCAGCACTTTCCAGCACCCCACCCAGTGACTTTAAGAAGGCCGGCTACTCTGAACGTTTGTTTGCAGCCTCCACAAGGGAAAGCCCGCTGCCTCTCCCTGGGGACAGCTACAGACTGGAACAGAGTTCAGCCCTTTTCCTGAGGACTTGTTCCATAACTCAAGCTGTTCATTGAAGTTAGTCAGACTATATCTATCTCTAAACCTCGCGCAATACCTCAGGCTCCTTTCCAACCAGAGACGTGACATTCCATGGACAACAAGCCTGTATTGGAAGCTTGGTGGTGGGCTACAGGAGGGTGGACTTCTGTAGCTTTTTCAGGCTAAGGCTGGCTGGGCCCCCACTGGCTTACAGCCAGGCCACCAGACCGCCTACCCCGGGCGGTACCCTAGTAACCCTGTTACGATTGCCCCACCAAATCTTATTATATATATATATGTACATTCCATATCCTCTTGAAGAGCTAACATAGCAGAACAATTATGAACACCTAAAAAAAGCATGCATATCTGTATTTATGCACATACATGTGTTGTGAGTAAATAAAGTACCCAAAATCTTTACGTATTTTTACTTCACAACAGATCCAAATGATCCACTTGCTGAATCTAAGTTCCAATTTCATGGTTCATAAATTCGTCAAGAACAAATCCCGGATATTTACTTGTGATACTTTTTGGATTGATGGCTTTGTAGCAGTATCTTTTTCAGTCAGTCAGTTGAGCCAGCACTCAAATAACATCTTTTTCCCACTTTTTTTTTTTTCTTTTAGCAAATCCTTCTAAAATGCTTTTCTGAAGTCTTTGGATCTTGTGGATACTGACAACTACTTTTTCTCCTCTCTCCTCGCTGACCTTTATCCGTAGTCTCAAATGCTCGGTGTCCTCAGCTCCTTTCTCTCCCCACACATTACACATTCTGGCAAACACTTGACCTGTCCTTAAAGGAAAACTGAAGTGATGTTAAATGTCAAGAGGGAACCCAACTTTACTCATAAGCCTCCTTCACAAACAGATTTAGCTCTCCTGTGTCGCTGTTACGACAGAGAGGATGTTACCTTTGGGTGTCAATTACTGTAGCTGTGTCAGATGTGTGTAGAACTGCACTTACACTAGATTACACTTCACAGTGGTGCAAGCTTTGTAATAATTTAAGATACGTTTCTAGTGGAAAGCGGATCATTTTCTCTTTTAAAGGCATAAGTAGGTTTTGCAGTGTTGTTGGTGACATTGTTATACCACCTAAGATCACACTTTGACTTCATCAATAGACTGTTAGTGTGAGTATATTAAAGAAACTCAAATATAGTTGTGCTTAAGTTTTAAAAAGTCAGTGCGCATCCTGGGGGCCTGTGGGTTTGAGACTTTGACCGTGTAATCCTAGAATCCTCCTGACTAGAGTCCAGCTGGGGTTCTTTGTTGCATGTCATCCCCTCTGGCTCAGTCCTCATTTCCTCTTTGCTCAGAACCGTCTCTGGTGAAAGCATAAAAAACACACACAAAAGTAAACATAGTTTTAGTTCTGGCAGTCCACAAAATCAAGCTCAGCCACAATCCCACCAGATCAGCTCATCTCATCTCCATGCCATCATCAGTTGGTGCATCCTGGCAGCACGTCTTGTATTGAGTGCACAGTGTTAAATTCGACTGAGAGAATAGCCTGATATTTCTATGTGACGCTATATTTTTAATAATAAAAAGGTTTCCTTCCATCAGTTGTCATTGTTCCCCTACAACTTTCATCCATACATCCATCTGCACATCCATCCATTTTCTGCTGTTTCTGAGGGTCTTGGTTGTAGGGGCAAGATTATGAGTAAGATGCCCAGACCTTCATCTTCCCAGCCACCTGCTCCATCTTTTCTGGGCAATACTGAGGTATTTCTAAGCCACCAGAGAGATGTAAATTCTCCAGCATGTCCTGGGTCTGCCCCAAAACACCTACACTGGGAGGTCCTCAGTAGGCATTCATGTCACATGGCCAAACTGGCTCCTTTCAATGTGAAACACTAGCAGCTCTACTTCAAGTCCCTCAGCCTCTCTATGGCAGGAGCAGACACATGGTGCATGCTCATTTCCACTGCTTATACCCATAATCTCATTCTTTTGATCTCTATCTGAAGCTCTTGGCTATAGGTGAGCGTAAAATGTAGAATTTTAACCAACACCTTTCACGTTCCGCTCTCTTTTCAAATCAACAAACCAATACCTCAACTTGGGGCAGAAACTCCACACTTTTCCAGTTGAGAACCATGATCTCAGACTTGGAGGTCCTAATTCTCATCCCATCTGCTTCACACTTGGCTACAATCTGCCACAGTGTGAAGTGGAAGTCCACTCACAATGATGCCAATAGAACCACATCATCTACAAAACAGGGGAAATGATCCAGAGGCCACCAAACAGCATTTCATAGGAACTGGCCCATTGGTATAATATTTAATGGAAAGATATCACCCGCAGCAGATGGCCGCCCCTCCATGAGCCTGGTTCTGCCGGAGGGTTCTTCCTGTTAAAAGGGAGTTTTTCCTACTCACTGTCGCCAAAGTGCTTGCTCATAGGGGGTCAAATAATTGTTGGGTTTTTCTCTGTATGTATTATTGTAGGGTCTACTTTACAATGTAAAGTTCCGTGAGGTGCCTGATGTTGTGATTTGGCACTGTATAAATAAAATTGAATTGAATTGTAATACAAACAGTATAGTTGTGATAAACACAGACAGTATTTGAGTATAAAATATACAGGAACACTTGTATGACTACGCCCCAACCTCAATTCTTTTAGATTAGGTTGCCTTAGGGCTAATTAGAGATGCA
>VOQK01009773.1:2072-13230 GCA_015052645.1 Benitochromis conjunctus | reverse complement strand
GTGCCCGGGGGGGGGGGGGGGGGGGGAGTAAAACATGGGGAATCACACGATATGAATTAGCTGCACGTTCAAAGTCTTATCTGATCATAAGTGTGAGGACAACGATCATTTTCATTTAGAGAGCTACTGCAGTGAATTGATCTATTTTTAAGAAGATTATTTTGGAAATGCAAAATTATAACAAACGTACAGTTGGTGACTTCTTGTTTAAAAAGTTGTAAAAGGGTCCAGATGGTGGAGAAATTTTCCAGAAGTGACTGACCTTTGGCAGGCTTGTAGGATTTGTGTCAAAAACAAAGGACAAAAAGGAGTCATAAAGATGTACTTTCTTTGTTCTAGGACTATTAAGGTGGGTTTCACGGGCCCTTGTTGTCTGGGTTAGTTGGTGCTAAAAGTGAGCTGATTAAAGACCTTTAACTTTATGATTTCATGATCAAGAGAAACTTCATTAAGATATGAGAAACCTTTCCTCTGTGTGTAAATTTAATTCAAGGGTTGTTTAGCAAAACAATTGCAGTAACTGTTTAAGGTAGGCTAAAGTTTAAGGTGCAGTTGTGGCGGCCCACTAGAGGGCTCCACTCACACCCAGGTTGAGAGGAGGGGTTTTGTTAAGTTGTGTGGGGTGATGTGTTCAGTTCATGTGTTGAGATGAATAAAGTCGGAGTGGAAAGTTAAAGCTCCTGTGTTGTCTGTAACATACCTTCACACAGTTTTATAAATAGTCCCAAAATCTGTTGACCTGTTTGGAAGCAATCATCAGAAGATGCAAGTTCAGGAACATTATTCAGGTAGGCTGGTGTTAGCGCAATGTTAGTGCTATGCTAAATGCTGACTTTACCATCCAAAGGTTTCAGGATAAATCAAGACTCATCAGAGCAGGCAATGTTTTATTCCAATCTTCTATTGGCCTGTGCACATTGTAGCCTCAGTTTCCTGTTCTCAGCTGACAGGAGTGGCACACAGTGTGGTCTTCTGCTGCTTTAGCCCATCTGCTTCAAGATTCAGCAACTTGTGCATTTACAGATGCTTTTTTGTATGTTCTATATTGTGGTTGTAACAAGTGGATATGAGTTCCTGTTGACTTGCACTCAGCTCGAAGCAGTCTGGCTATTTTATTCTGATCTCACATCAACATCATTTTCATCCAGTAAACTGTTTTTGTGCTGTTACCTGTGAACTCAGGAGATGGTTTTGTGGGAAAATCTCAGTACATCAGCAGTTTCTGAAAAACTCACACCAGGAAATCTGGCACCATGCCACATTCAAAGTCACTTAAATCCCCTCTCTTCTTTTTTCTGATGCTTAATTTAAACTTCAGCAGGTTGTCTTAATACTGCTATGTGACTATCTGATTAGATGTTTGAGATAATGAGTAGCTGGACGCCTAATAATAAGTGCACCTAATAAAGTGGCTAAGGAGTGCAGCTTCACAAGTTTTAAGCAAAATTTAAGACGTTAACCTCCTTTGTGGCATTGCTGATGTAATATCTGTAATATCTGAAGACCTCTTTTTACTACTTATATAAAACCTGCATGAGTTCATGAAGGAAGATCTGTAATCATTCATCTGCTTGCTTTCCCGGTTGTCTGGCTGCTAGTCTATTCTTTACATCATGTCCACTTTCCCACGCTATCAAATAAGTGTTGACAACATCGACTTTGTGCCCACCTTCTTCAAACAGTCAGCCTCCACTCTGCGTACTTTAAATCTCCCTGCTCACCTGTCATCCTCCCATCTTTTGCCTCACCCGTGTCATTCAGTGCTCCATCCAAGCATCCGTCTTTATGTTCACCACCACCAGTGTCAGGACTCTGGGGTTGTCCTACCCTAATTCCTATTACTGCTGGGATTCCTTCAAATTCCTACTAATTATGTATGCACAAACAAGTTTAGTTTGTGTACACACAGAGTGAAGACAAGGGGATGTGGTGCACCTCAGTATACCTCACACTTGTGGGCAAACTATAGGAAAACAAGTTTTTTAGGACTTGTAGCAGCATATATGCTTCTAGTGATGCTATAATGCTATGACATTATTTCTAAAAAGACTACTTTTTAGACTAAGATAAAAGACTAAGATGGTTTAGAGCACAAGAAGTGTTTGCAATTCCAAGAGTTAATACCTTTAGAGTAGTGTTAACAAATCTTGTTAATTTGCATGTTTAATGCTTGAGATCATTGTTTGCATTTTCTAAGATTCACTAATGTTAACATTTGTTTTCAACTCTACTACATGTGTTCTGTGAGGATTCTGTCTCAGACCAGTTTGAGGATTCAAAGTATTTGTCTCATTCTGTTCCATAATATTGTGTCCCAGATACTTACATCAGATTACAGTAATAGTTAGTGTTGCTGGGTTACAGACCTCTAATCTGACCTGATGTGGCAAAAACTATTTGGATAACTAGCGAAACCACATCTTCAGCGGGAACACACAGACATCATTTTGGTTAAAACAAATGACGTCCGACCTCTTAGACCCTGCCCCTATGGTTGGCTGGTTTGCATGCACAGTAAAGCATGTCTGTATGTACACACATGGACACAGACACACGTGCACTGCCAAGGATTGGCCTGCAATGTCAGTTTCATTGTCCAAGAAAAGCAAGCACACAAGTCGGAAAAGTGTGTGTGTGTGTGTGTGTGTGTGTATGAATGCCTCTGGTGTCATGAAAATCAATATGGCCGACACATGGCAGTGGAATGATTTCTTCCTTAAAGTGTGAAGAGAAGATATGCAAGACATGTGACATCTATGGCATGTTTTTCTGTGTTATCACAATGACAAATACAGAAATGGTTCACTACACTTCCCCATCCAGTAAGGGACATGGCATAAAGGTGTGTGTGTGGTCCTCGTCTAACATGTTCAACCACCAGCAGATGTTAGGGTGACCACTGCGGGGGTGGCATGCTATTTCCATTGCATGCAAGTGTGTGTGACCTGTACAAGGGGTGGTAGAGGTTGTTGTGACTGGAAGCCCAGCAGATAAAACAACACAGCTGAGACCACCACAGCCCTCACACTGACTCTTCTCTAACCCTCAACCAAGTCTCAACAACAAGATTAATACAAGCACACACACTGGGACACACAAGCTGTGTGCAGACTACTCGGCACCATGGGTAATTTTACGGTTTTACACGGATGAATATATTCAGTCTTTTCTGCCTCTCATTTGCTGTAGGTGAAAAATGGATTGCAGAATGGAGAAAATGACAACATATTTCCGATACACTGGAATTTAAACACACACACATTGACACACACGCACACACACACACACAGTTGTCGTGTGGCTCAGCACCTAAAATTACCCATGTGAGATAAGCAAGGGACTTGCTACACTGAAAAGTGAAAGAAGTGGAAAGGTGGTTGTGTGCTGCACAGTGCAGTTATTATCTGAACTTTATGCTCATAGTGTTCAGATAATAAACAGGGCGTGCAAATGCTACTATAGCCCAAGCAGCGAAACACAAAACAACATGACCCCCACCTGTCTCTGTAGCCCGACTAAGTATTTCATTCGTTTGCATGCCCTCCTCATGTTTGTGTGGGTTCTGGTTCTCTGGGTAATTCAGCTTCCTCCTACAGCCTGAAGACATAGAAACTAGGAAGTGAAGTTTCCAAATTACCCAGCAAGCATTTCTACATTGAGCAACAGCCAGCTGACCGTCTGTTCCTGACATTTAGTCTTGGCTAAAAAAAAAAAGAGTTCTTAACTGAAAGTCATGCCAACATTAAAAATGCAGCCTCGATGTCTGCTGGATGTCCTCAGTGGAAAGTTTCTGTTCAAGAATTCAAACAAAATGAAACAAACAAAACATTCTAGCTTGTGAGAAGAGCAACAAACTCATGAGAAGCCCTCTGGCTTTAGGCGCATTTCTTAGCTCGACAGTGTGAAGACAGAGTTAGCTAACGTCAGTACCAGTGAGCTGTGGGTTGTGACAATCTACAATAAATATTACAACATAGTAAATGAGACACAATACTGCAATTTGCACACAGGTGTTGTTTATATCGAACAAACAGATTTAAGTTATGAATATCTATTTAATTTCTTTATCACAATATTCTGATTGGAATTTTTGGTTTTTGTAAGAAATGCTCTGACTAGACTTCTTTTGTATGCAAAAACAATATAAACAAATATAAATATATAAAGAAATAACAACACTGTTTCCATCTGTTTTTATGGATCCAGGTTCACACTCACTTCACATGCATTGTCTGTAGCCTTCGGCTGTTTGTGAAATTACTTTAGAAACAACAGTGCCCTTCCTGGTCAGCACCAAACAGCAGACACAAGTAGCAACTAGCTAGTGGATAATAGGACCAATTAGTAGCTAAAGCATCAGATAAAAAATAAATGATATATGGAAAATTCTAAAATTCTCTCAGGAATAAAAGCCAAATAAAGGCATTTGAAAACTAGCTGAAAAATTATGATAATAATTGTTACTTATATAATCACCCATTAGGAGATCTAGACTCCCTGTGGCAGCTTCACTGAAGCACAAGATTTATGGAATTTATGGCAAGGTAATGGTGTTGATGTATGCATGTATTTAACTATGTATGTATGAATCAACATATGTAAGACCATATGTGTTTAAAAAAATGAAGTCATTATTATTATTATGTTTTAATAATATTCAGTCATATTATTATGGTAGATGGATGGATGGATGGATGGATGGATGGATGGATTCCAATGGTAAAAAAGGAAGGATAGAGGGGTAATCAAAGGAATGTGGAGAAAAGGGGGTATAGCAGGTTAAGAGAGCAGGCCTGTTATGGGAGGGCTGATGCTGGGCCTCTATTTGGAAATGGAGGTTGATGTTGTACTTGGAAAATAAAAGAGGAGGTTCTGATGGAGCCTGGATGTTTGGGGTGGTTGAATCATACGTGCAGTGAAAAGGCAGCATAATCAGGAGAACACATGGCACCGGTTAATTTTGTCACAAACGGTGACTTGGACCTTGCTTGTGCATGAGATGTGTTACTGATAAAATCCCCCAGTACAAAGTTAAAATAACACGTTACATCTACATCCAGGAACAGAGAAAAGAAAAACAAGATGACGTAACGTCAGGAAGCACTGAGAGGAAAACTGCACTCAAAATAAAGATGAAATAAATGAAACAAGTAATTTAAAAAAGGTCAAGGGAAGAGGATTTTCTTTTTCCATTTTAAGTCTTCTGTATTTCATCTGCTTGAGCTGACGCCTTGCAACACAGAATGAAACCTTTATTCCCTGTCTGCTGCTTGTTCAGGTGAAAATTTTTCCTATTCCTGGCACCCAGGATTAAAGGCTTTCCACTGGAGAGGAGCCATTATGGTGGACGAGACACTGACCTCTGGCTGTTAGCACCGAGGCGCTTTACAAGTGAACACTCAACTCTTTGATTTTGTTTTTATGAACATTTAGATGTGCAATATGACTCTCAATTTTTCTATCAAATCAAAGGAGGAAAATTAATTAGACCAGGAGGTGCCTTCATATTTTTTGTGTCTGTGGTTTTGGAGTGACGCTTATGGAAAGATTTGAACTGTCAACTATTATTCATATTTGTTCACTGTATGCATGAATACTGGGGAGCGCTTAAGGTCAGTGACCCTGAGGATCAAATCCAAGCAGACAACACCACTAGGCGAAAAGGTCTTTAACTAAAAGAAAAAAAGAGTCTTTAGCATTAAGGTAATTAGGCTATTACAGTTTCAGACTGGCTATAGTGTGGTTATTTGTCACTCCACCCCGGTGGAGCACTTTTTTCCTAACATTCAACAGAGCAGGTGAGAAGCTTTAGTACAACAGCAGTTGGACAAGCTCATGCTTTGGGTTTCAGAAACAAACACTACAGTTATTTACAACAAATTGCCAGCATTTCTTTTGACTTTTCTGGAGTGCCAGATGGGTGAAATTAAACTAAATTGATATCTGGCAAATTTAAACAAGTGGTACATGTTAACACTACGAGAATTGTTCACATTAAGTTCCTTTAAAAATAAAACTTTTACCAAAACTGCATAAAAGTACATAAAAAAAAGAAAATAGCCTTTAATTGGTGGGATAATACAATCCTTTCCCAGCAGTAAAATACTGGAAATGAGGGAGGTGCTGGCTGAATTTTGGGGCCAGTAAAAGCTAAACCATGCACACATCTACACTGACATGAATTATGGGAACTATGGGAGTTTGGCAGGACATCGCTTGATAAATATGAAATTAAATATCGGTGACAGAGCTGGACCTGCTCTCTGCAGGGGAAATCTGTCCTAATTTGCTTCTGCTAGACCACTCTCAGGCTCTCACAGTGTGACTGCCAACACTTTTACTGTGGCTGATTGGGACGAACCTTTCACCTCCTGCTAATTATACCCTTCCTCACCAGTATTTTACTCCTCCTCTACACTCCATCTCTTCCACACATGCAGACACATTGCCATCAAATTGAGAAGTTTGGTAGCTCTCCTATTAGTCTGATGTGATTTACATGCTAAAATTGAATTATTATTGAAGGAAAATCCCAAAATGAAAGAATGTTTTATACAGAAGAAACACCTTTTTGGCACAGATCAGTCTAAATGCCTGTGATTTTATCAATGGCTTCAAATGCAGAGGATGAAAATAACAACATGAAGTCTTAATCAGTGGTTCTCAGTCTTCCTGTCACTTCTCCATCTACTGAAGCACCCTTCACCGCACTCCCACGATTTACTACCACACCTCAACACAGCAGACATATGCGAGGACATATATCTTCCTTATTGAACCTACACATTCGCTTTATTTAAAGGGCCACTTAGAAAAAAAATTAATCACCTGAACGTGCAGCTCCACACATCTTAAACTTGGTTTTGTTTTCTGTGAAAAGCAAGATATGGGTAGTGAACATAGTGGAGCATTTATTACCTAAAGTGGCAAATAGTTCCCTCAACAGGAAGGTTAACCAATTCTCAGCAAACTAAATGTGAGTCAGAGACAATGTATGTGTACACGATTAACTCTAAGACAGCCTTAAAGTTTGACATATGATGACATATGATGTGATGCGTGCACTTTGTCGTTTTATGTCATGTTCTTGTAAAACTGAAAAAGGCAAAAATAACTCTTTGAAAAGCCTTCCACCACCTTCACCCCAGTAGTTCCCCAGTATTTCTTGTAATTGTATCTAATTTACTTTATGCTGGCATACAAATTCTACTGAAATCGGAACATCTTGGGACTTTGAGGTGAATATTTTGTGTATAGCTAAGGCAGCAAAAGACTGTGATGGGCTAACCTGAATTTGACCCATGATGACAGCCTTCCCTGCTTTCTTTATAGCCACTGGAGAAAAGCCAGGCATCAGAAACGCCTCAGAAATATAGTGTTGTCTTTTAAAAACTAGAGCCAACCAAAATGTGGAACAATATCTCAATATGTGGCACAAGGGCTGAGGGAAAGACAGCTGTGCACCCTATGTCACCCTAGAAGGTGGTTGAACCCACACAGATGTAAAAGGAGGGTTGATATTATGTGCAAAGAAAAAAAAAGTAATTTTTTTTTATCTTTTGTGCAAAAATCACAGGCAACTGTTCTCCAGGCTTTTTGACGATTTTTCTTTGGACATTGGTTGCTTTTTTATTTATTTTCAGTCCAGTCCATGTTCCATTTTCAAAGGAATGATTGTTTGTTGTTATTTTGTTTTTGGTTGTTAAGCCATTTAACACTGACCTATAAATCATTTGTGTACAAAAAACCACCAACCCAAGGGCTGAACAACTTTTGTGTCTACATATAACAGACAACTTAGCAAGGAACCAGTTTTCAATTATATCTTTAACCTTTTTCTTTTACTAGCAGCCTGTCACAAAAACATAGACATGCAGAAAAACAGGAAGTGATGAATCCAAATTTGAAATTCTTTTGGTTCACGTTATTGCCAGTATGTACAGAGGAAACAACAGTGTTTACGGCCATCTGTAAAACACGGTGGAGGCTCTGTCATGGTTTAGTGCCTCATTTCAGTCAGTTGTGGATCTTGTGAAAATTGATAAAATTATGAATGCAGAAAATACATTCAGATTTTCGTCCACCAAGCAATACCATCTGGAAAACATCTGATTGACTTCACCTTCAAAGAAATGTGGGGTGGCCAAGACTTTGGCACAGCACATAGAAGATACAGGTGTTTGTTTTGTGTTACCTTACAGCCAGGGCAGGTTGAAACTTGCGACTGTAGAACTTTTTTTTCCCAAGTAACTGATAATACTTGTTTGATGTACAGGGCACACATTGTACAATTCAATTCAATTCAATTTTATTTATATAGCGCCAAATCACAACAACAGTCGCCTCAAGGCGCTTTACGTTGTAAGGTAGACCCTACAATAATACATACAGTGAAAAACCCAACAATCATATGACCCCCTATGAGCAAGCACTTTGGCGACAGTGGGAAGGAAAAACTCCCTTTTAACAGGAAGAAACCGGCAGAGCCAAAACATGGATATATACTAATACATATGTATTGTTAGCAAGCATTCATAAACTGTACTGATCCACTGCACAGACACACAAAATTTAAGCATAAACATTTTGAAGTTTTTGAAAGGCCTAGCAGACACAACTTGGTTAACTGTGTTTGTGTGTGTTTTAACTCACCCCCTCAAGT
Organism: Benitochromis conjunctus; assembly: GCA_015052645.1. Classification (NCBI taxonomy): domain Eukaryota; kingdom Metazoa; phylum Chordata; class Actinopteri; order Cichliformes; family Cichlidae; genus Benitochromis; species Benitochromis conjunctus. The sequence continues at coordinate 4,568 of VOQK01009773.1, read as the reverse complement.
TATGAAGGGTGAAACTATCCAAAGAGGAACAATTGGTAATTTGTAATTTTAATGTTGTAAAAATTTGCATTTTAACGTGGCTCTGTTGGGCAGCCACTACAGGAAATGAAGTTTGCAGTTTGCATAGTGTATATTGTAAAAAATAAAATCATAATAAAGAGTATAATAAGACTCTTTGTCACCATATGTTCACAAGCTTGTATGTAAATTGAATATTTATACATCAAGTGTTTATATTTTTGAGACTGTGTGACAATCTAACAACAACATTATTACAGCTGCAGTGCTAGTGGCCTATTCCTGACCTTTATTGTGGTAAAGCCTAGCACACCAAAAGGGCGTTTTGTGTCATAATATCGTTTCCACGGAGCATAAGTCAGCCTAGAGACAGCTCCTCAGCCACAGACTACAAAGCAGACTGCAGACACCACTTTGCCTTTAATGACCACTACAACAGGAATGCCCCACTCTTATTTTATGACATATTTTACAAGAATATCACAACAAAGGCTTTTTCTTTGTGCAGACTAATTTATTCAGCACAGCAACAAAGTAACATAAACACTGTCTTGCTATTTGGAAGAATTGAGAAACACAATTAAAATAAACCCAAAACAGTTGAACTAAAGTGACGATGTTTCCTTTCTCTGTGAAGTTTACAGAAAGACTACCTGCACCATCTAGTGTTGAAAGAACAACATTTTAAAAAGATGGCTGGAGTGAAGCCTCAAATTTTACACACTAAATTTCTCCCTTGCAGCTTAATTTTTGTTGTTTAAAAAAAAAAAAAATTAAGAATAACTAGAAAAGCAACATCTATTTTTATTTTAGTGATAAATATTAACATATGCAGAAAAATACACGAGATTCCAGTCCATATGAACAAGGTGTAACAATGTATCTGTGAAAAATATATTTAAGAAGTCAGTTTCTGCTTCATCACTTGCAGAGCCGTACACAGTGTTAATTTTGAAGTACCGTGTTTACATAAAACCAGTCCCAGCATAGTTGTTCTTCCAGTAAGTGCTTACTCAGCAACAGTCTGAGCTGAGCCACCCACCAGCTGGACGCTCAGAGGGGACAGAGCTGTAATCATACTTTTACTACACCTCTGAGCATTTAGTACAATTGATACTTAAAGTGTGTTGAAAATTACCATTTAAAGTCAATTTTACTGTCACAATTCAAGATGTTAAATATTCATTTTTGGTGATGGGCTTTGTCTACAAGTATTTTAATTGAATCCTGAGTTCATTTTGATTCGATTTGATTCTGATTTGATTCATTTCATTCTTTAACAAAATTCTTGTCAAACCATTTCATCTTAACTGTAATACTGCAACAGTGCAACAGCATAAAAACTCTGATCAATAGCATCAGAGCACGGCCTTCATTGGAGTGATTCTTATTCTTCATGCCGTAAAAGATATTCAGCCTGCAAAAACGATAAAAAAATACACAAAATCAACTACTGTATCAACTCGCTGCTGTTCAATAAAGGTAGTTCTGTTGGAAAGTTTGTTTTTTTAAATACCAAAAAGTCAACAGGGTCCTCCGGCTTAATCTTGCAGCACTCTAACATGGCCTCAGTGAGTGAGGGCATCACGTACTTCATCAGGTAGTTTCTTAGGGGAAGAGCTTGAACTTCCAGCTGCTCCCTCTCTTGTCTCTTCACCTCTGATACATTTTTCTGCTAATGATTAAATTATTCAACCTGCAGTTAGTATTTAACAGTCATTTGCTCCTCTGCATCTCCTGGTATGAAACACTTTGATGGGCACAGCGTTACTTACCCAGTCCTCATACTGAGCAGCCATCTCAGCCAGTACAGCCTCGTTCCTGCGTTTCCTCTCAGCAGCCTCTGCGGACCGTTTCTGCCACCTCTCTTCCTCTCTTTTCCGGTCCTGCTCCTCCTGCTCCTCTGGACTCAAGCCATAATTCCTTGGAGGGCCCACCACCCGTGTGGTCATCTTCATGATGTCTGTGTACTCTGGATCATCTGTCCTGACCTCTGGAGAAGAACAAATCACACAAACAGAGCCACTGTAAACAGGAAAGACCTTTTCTCATGGCTAACTGACTTGTCGCTGTAGGGAAAGCACAGGTGTGCTAATTATGGTTGCAGATGACTTAGGGAGGTCCTGCTTTTGTCCATTTCTACCTTCGTGTGCATGCATAGGGTTATACATTGAATCTACATAATTTTATGCATCTGGCCCCTGATGCTGGAAAGAGCAGACAATACAGAGTCAGAGTCGGATACTCTCACATCCTCCAAAGATGACATTCTCAAATGCGCGACAATTTCACATTCTTTTGAATTATCTTTACTGTTCTGTTCATTGTTTATCATGTATGTGCTCTTCAGTACTCTTTGTCTCTTGTTTGTGATCAGTCAATCAGAGTGTAGTGTTGTAGTGGCTTTGCAGACCTTACCAATATGTAATGGGTGAATCTCAATCTGATCAAAGTAGTCACACACTGTTTCCTCAGCTC